>PVIU01000697.1:0-278741 GCA_004026605.1 Ondatra zibethicus
GAGAGAGAGAGAGAGAGAGCACGTTTCTACATCTGTTTTTAGAGTACCCCAAGACCATGCCCAAAATGGTCCAGCATCTCAAAGGCCATTGGCTGGAGGAGTTCCCACAGCAGCAGGTGACATGGAGAAGCAAGCCTTGGACATGGCCCTCTATCTCTGAGCAATACCAAAAAGTGTAGTACTGCTCTATGCAGGGTACCCGCAACCCCGTATAGCCACCAGCACCCTGCTCATGTGCAGGGTACCCACAACCCCCTATAGCCACCAGCACCCTGCTCATATGCAGGGTACCCACAACCTCTTATAGCCACTAGCACCCTGCTCTAGGACAAATGATTAAGGCCTTATATTTTGCAAACCAGTATTCTACGTTTGAAAGACACCCAAGAATTAAACAATGATAGACAGACACACAGATTCATAAATTCCAACATGAAAAGCTGCATTTATTTGGTTTCAGTCTTTGGTCCTCATGAACACTTATGGTCAATGGGGAATATACATGAGGTCCTAAATCTCACATTTGCTTTTCCATAGCTTACCAGCAGACTTTCTGATGATCCCAGCCCCTGAAAAAACCAATCTTCAACAGATATTCCTTAAAAACAAAAAAAGGTTGGGCTGGGGTTGCAGGTTAGGTGGTGAGTGCACACCCAGCATGAGTCTGATCTCTCAGCACCGCATCCACTGGGTTTGGTGATGCAGACCTGAAATCCCAGCTCTAGGAGGCAGAAGCAGGGTGGTCAGAAGCTCAAAAGCATCCTTAGGTACACAGCAAGTCTGAGGCTGGTCTGGGATACAGAAAACTCTGTCCTATAAACCTAACCAAACAAAAAGCCAAGAGCTCTGTTTAGAAGCATAGGAACAAAGCCCTGATCTGAAGGGGCACTGTGAAAAATTAGGTTTTCTTTCAAGATAGAATGGAGCTTGGGGAAGAAGGCATAAGTCCCCACTAACCTGTCTGCACACCAGTAGGCTTCTATCTAGTGGACAGAACGTATCTGTGGGGCTAGCCTGATGGCTCAGAGGGTACAGGGCTAACTGTGTAAGCATGAGGACTAGCATTCCAATCCCCAGAACCCATATAAAGAACCAGGTGGGCATGGTGACTGACTTAGAACCCATGCAGACAGTGGAGACAGGAAGCCCAGCATAAGCAGGCTAGCCAGACTAGCCAAAATGGCAAGTTCTAGGTTCAGTGAGAGACCTGCTCAATATATAAGGTGTTGAGCCGTCAAGTGTCAACCTCCGGCATCTACTCTCACCTGCACAGATACACAAGTGACTCGGAAGTGGCAAGCAAGTTAATTGAAGAACTGGTAAATTCAAGGAAGACAGGTTTTCCCCGGAGCCTAGGTATCACTGCAGAGTTCTACAGGCACCCGGTACCTTTACAGCCTTTTATTTATTTATTTGTAAAGAAAAGGTTTTAAAGGATGCTCCCCCACCAGGTGTGTCCAACCTTTAAACACCACGACACATCATCATCTGCAAAGTGCCACCCGAGACCCATGCTGAGGAGTCAGCAAAGAAAAGCAAAACGTCTCAGTGTTGGCAATTCTGTGTTGGGCTGCATTCATACCCTATTCGGGGTACGTTTGTCCTGTGGGTTGCAGGGTGAATGTGTCTACTGAAGTTCCCCAAAGAAACAGCAATTCGGCCTCTCTGAAGCACTGACTCTGTGACAACTAGGGAAGTATTCACCACTCAAGGCCTTCTCCATGTCCCACATTTTGCCGATCTTAACCTCCAAGTCCACCAATCCCCACCAGGCCTATTATAAATATTTCATGCTGCCCCACTCCCTACAAGCAGAGTAATGTCAGAATCACTGAGCCTGCTAGCCTGAATTCAGGCTTGCTTCACCAGCTTTGTGTGTCAGCTCTGTGTTAGGAAGAGGAACTGCCACAGCCTCGATTTCAACAGGACCTTGGTGGAATTATCGCCTGGTTTCTTCATCTGGGAAAATGACACCTATTCCATTCCGTCTGCCTTTCTCACATTTATAGACTAGCCTTCCAAAAGTTGTCTCCTAAGACATGTACTCTCTTCTTGTGAGCTCTCCCTCTCTCTCCCTCTCTCTCTCTCTCTCTCTCTCTCTCTCTCTCTCTCTCTCTCTCTCTCATCACAGGGTTTCTTTGTATAGCCCTGGCTGTCCTAGAACTACTGGAAGCTTTGTAGACCAGGTTGGCCTCGAACTTACAGAATCCACCTGCCTCTGCCTCCTGAGTGCTGGGATTAAAGGCATGCACCACCACCGCCTGGTATCAGTTTTCCTTTTCAAAGCAAGAACCTTATGTTAGAGTTGCTGTGCCGAGTATGGCTCACTGGGAAGGACCATGCAATAAAGCCTTATGGCTAGTGATCATAATTTGAAAAAGACAGCCAAGTTTCTACTTTTGTAGGGTTACTTGGACATATGACACTTGAACTGAGAATTTCATCAGCTTTTTAATTCAGGGGTCACATGGCTGGTAGCCACTGAAGAGTTACCCACATTGACATTTGAGTCACCCAGATGCAGTGACAACATCTGGTTCCAACTCTCAGCAGCACAGAGAGAAGCTCAGAGCCCGGGGAGAGGATGGAGAATGACCCAATTAAAATGCAAATGAGCTTGCAGATTGTTGCTGCTAAATGGACCCTGAAGGAAAATTAATACACACATCGCAAGCCCTTGGCAAAAATCAAGATTTCAAGGCACCCAGAAAATGCAAACTGAAATCTTTGATGATGGCTTTATATCTAATAGTACAGAAGAAGCGCTAACTCTAGTTGTAGCCATCAAAGGTGTTAAACAGATGTGTTTCTGAATTACTTAAAACTTTAATCTGCTTATTGACCCGGTGATGTCAACTACCCACATAATGACCAATGTAGGAGAGGTAGAAACCCACATTGGCAGCAGGCGTGGTGTGGGAATGGGAGGCAAATGGAAATGGCCCCACCCAGGGGAGCTGTGGCTTCTCAAAGGATAAGAGTTTAACTCTGTAAGATTACACATCAGATACCATGTTCAAATTCGAGCATTTCTTTCTTTCAGTAATTCTTCGGTTCCTGCTGTTGCAGTCTTTTCTCTCTTGCAGACTGGATAGCTGGTTGGATAGGTGTATTTAATAAGGAGAGCACCGTGTAACTAGCTTCTGCGTCCCTCTTCTTACCCCAGTGTTCTAAGAGACATATTTCCCTTCTAAGACAATGATCCTAGAGCGATGCTTTGTTCAAAAGCCACTGGGAAGCTGAAGTCTAAAGGACACAGTGTATTTCTTATGAGTAACTTGTTTCTTTTGTTATCCTTGTCCTCAGATTCAGGACCCAGTGAACAAAAGCTTGAACTTCAGAGAGAGAGAGAGCAGAGAATGGAAGATTGAACACTACCAGCTAGCATCCTGGACTTCACGCGAAAGGCTTTTTTTTTGCTGAAAACGCTACCATGCTAGAGCACTCCTTCCACACAGTGAAGTTCCTTTGAGTTGATGAGTAATTTCTCATAAAGGACCATCTGTACCAGTTACAGGGAGAGAAGCTGAGCTATGAGAATCCAGCCTAGCATGGAAACTGAAGTCTGGTGCATTTAGAACAGGTGTATACTCAGCACTTTGGTCTCCCTCCACCGGGGACAAGACACTGAGGTACAAATATCACTTGCCTGCTGGGATCGACTCTGTATTTTTGTCTCTCTTGAAGATACTGACAAGTCTAACCCTCGCGGTGAATGGGAGGTGAGATTCGGGGAGGTAACTAGGTACCAGGGATCAACCCCTCATGAATGGATGGGATGGGTGGCCTTGAGAAAGGGCTGCCTGGCTCTTTTCACCTCCACATAGTGAGGTGATGCCACCTCTGAAACAGAAAGTGGGCCTTTCCTGGACACTAAATCCACTAGGACCTTTGGTCGTGGGCTTCCTAGATGCCAAAGCTTGAGAAATAAAAGTCTTCTAGTGCTGGTTGGTCAGAGCATCTCAAATATAGTAAGACCCCCCCTCTGGTTTTGTGGAACTAGGACTGGAGTGAATTAAGTGTAGCTGACACTATAAATTGGCTCACTCAATCCCACTTAGCCCCAACCCCCCCCATTTCCCATAATCCTTTGCAGCCACCACACAGGCAGAGAAGCTCCCTTTTGTCAATCAGATGCATTTTGATGTGGCAGGAATGTAAAAGGGAGTGACAAGACATGGTGCCCACCATGACCCAGGCCTTCTGCAGCAGCTGGAGATAACGGCACTGTCCTGGCTGTCTCTCCACGATGTCCTGAGGACTCAGCACAGTCACAGTACCCAGGCATGCTTTTTCTGCTACAACGGAGTGGTTTGGCGCCTTTGCTGGCTCCACAATACACCAGCCCAATCCCTGGTCCTTCCCAGAAATTCTGCGAACCACCTGGCATCCTTTAACACAACCTCTTCTGCTTAAACTGGCTGGAGGAATCCCTGCTATTGGCAGCCAAAAGATCTGGCTGGGCTCAGCAAAGAAGAGCACAGAGAAACGGAAGGGAATTGGAAGTTGGCAGATGCCAGCTGGCACCACCATGTCCACACGCCATCCATGGGGACTCCAGGATGCCATGCTTGCAGCCCAGAGGCCACATGTGCACCAGGCTCAGCGCTGGCTGCACAGAGGGCAAATCTTCACACGACTGGGTGAGTTCTGTAGCATTCTGGGCAGTTTCTCGGACCCTGGCTTAAAGATCTTCATCTCGCCCTAAAGGGCGTGCCAGGACCAAAACTAGGTAATAGATGTAGACAGCCCGGTATAATGTCTAGGAACCAGAAGTTGTTCCAGAAACAGAATCTAACTGAATGTGATTGCTCTCACTTATTATTCCAGCAAAGTGTGTTTCAGGCCAGCCTGGGCTACAGAGTGAAACCATGTCTCAAAGAAGAAAGCCCTTTTTTTATGGCACCTCCTAGGCTGTGATCTGGGTTAAGATGAAGCTAGAGATCTCCTTCCCTGACACCTGCTGTCAGAAACTCATTGAAGTGGATGATGAGCCGGTCTATAAGAAGCAAATGATCATGGAAGAGCTGCTGAGACTCTGGGTGAAGACTGGAAGGATTATGTGGTCTGAATCAGGCGTGGGAATGATAAACAAGGTTTTCCCATGAAGTAAGGCATCTTGACCCACAGCAGATGCACCTGCTGGTGAGTAAGGGCATTCTTCTTATAGACAGACCAAGGAGAACTGGAGAGAGGAAGCGCAAGTCTGTTCGCAATGCATCGTGGGTACTAATCTGAGTGTTCTCAACTCAGTTATTGTAACAAAAGGAGAGAAGGGTATTCCTAGACTGACAGATATTACTGTGCTTTCATGGTCAGGGCCCAAAAGCCAGCAGAATCCTAAAACTTTTCAGTCTTTCTGAAAAAAAAATGATGTATGCCAATATGTTGTCAGAAATCCAGGACCCGGCTGGGTACGGTGGCACATGCCTTAAATCCCAGTACACAGGACATAGAGGCAGGTGGATCTCTGTGAATTTAAGGCCAGCCTGGTCTACATAGCAAGTACTGGGACATCCAGGGCTACATAGAGAAACCCTGTCTCGAAAAACCGAGAGAGAGCAGTGATCAAATGCTGAATCTCATAAATAAATAAATAAATAGACAAATACTTTAAGAACATATATAGTCATCCCAACCAGGGTTTACTAGCTGACTAGGCTTGTGTACTGGTGTAAACAAAATAAAAGGCTACCTTATTTTTCCTTCCTTAAAATCATCCCCATAAAGAGGAAACTTATCACTGAGAGCAAGGGATAAACTTCTCTTTGATGACCGTGTGATAAACTAAGGTTTGGAGACAACGCCACTGTTTTGATTCAATGCGAATTTAGACAATTTATACAGATCCGGTTTAAAGTAAGGAAGGAGAAGATATTTGTGAAATGTAAGAATTATTCCCAGGGAAATGGTCTCATAACCTCAAGTGCCGGCTTTCCTGATGACAAAGTGGCACAGGGTAGTGAGAACCAAGGGCTCTGGAGCTCCGGAGTGGGGCTGGATCTTGACCCGACCTTTCAAGAGCTGTCATCTGAGGAAGGTTCTCGGCCTCCCTGGGTATTAGCCCTCTCTGTACAATGAGATGAAGAAATCTCCCTTGTAGAGAGCAGGGAAGTTTATGCAAACAGCATCTATGATAATCCATAAATGGAAGCTATTCTCCATCAGAAGATGAGCAGATAGAGAACCAAGCCAGAGCTATGTTAATCCATACTTGTGGTCTTGGCTAAAAAGCCCAAGGCAGGACCATACAAGGACATAAAAGCTGCCATCTTTTAAATAATAAGGATGGAAGTGAACTTATAATCCCCGAAAATTTGTTTTATAGGATTTAAAATCCAATTCTGAGTTTGAATAAGTTTGTTCCATAAGCTCTATAGGTAGGGAAAAATATTCAAAGTTAATGTTTGAATTTTCAGTGTGATTTTATTTTAAAAGTAAATTATTTTAATTTTATCTTATGTGTATGTGTGTTTATGTGTGCACACATGTGCATAAGCCTGTGGTGGCCAGAAGCATCTGATCCCTTGGAGCTGGAGTGACAGGGTTTGTCAACTGCCTCGCCCGGGTGCTGGAATCTGAGCTCCAGTGATGATAATGAGCAGTAAGCACTGAGCCATCTTCATCCCCTCAATGTGATTTTAAATATGTATGTAACTTAAATTAATAGACTAAATACTAATGGTTTCCACATATATTACTAGCAGCATATTAGCTCTCGCCCTACTGGTACATTAACTATGCTATTTCATGTAGCATTATGCTGTCAAAGCCTTTTGTGGATCTTGCTTAGGTAGCAGCCTTATATATCCTTCTGCATATGGTAAAGGAAAATGTTCTCGTTCACTTTTTAATATACACAGAAAATTAAAACTGATGTCAAGAAGCCATCTTAAACCACATGCCTCTGATCCTTAAATTAATACTCTTATAACTCCTACTTTGGGTATTTGCCTAGATTTAAGTGGAAATAAGATCACAGCAAAGTAAAAAAAAATTGAAATATAGAACATCTTCATGTGTTACAAATATATATTTTTCAAAAGGGATAAGGATGTCATCCAATTATATTTACCAGATACCTCCATTATGCCTCCAACTCAAAGATTTGGAGGTTTGTCTAGAGAAACCCTAGTACGCTACAAACAGAACTTAATGGGTGATTCTGATTGGCAGGCCCTCAGAGCGGCAGAATGCTGATAGTGTGGAGTAGGCCTAAAAGAAACACCCAACAGGGGTGGGCACAGTGAGGAGGCAAACATCGGCAAACCAGGAAGACAGTCATCATGAGAAACAGCCATGTGGGTATCTCTGTCCTATACGCCAGATTCCAGGACCACCTGAAAGCAAATGTCTGCTACTTCATCCATACATTCTTCATACATTATGGTAGCCGAAGCTAAGATAGGTGAGGAGCAAGCCCATGGTCTAATGGAGCCCGGTTACTTCCCGTGCTGGCGGCAAACCTTGGTATGGTCCACGAGATGCTGGGATGCTGCACGCTGATGCAAACACAGACACTCCTCAGGGGCAAGCGGACTGACTCTCCCAACTCCATAGTCTGATTCGCGAGGTAAGCAACAGCATTTAGTTCAGATGGGCTGCTGCTTTCTAACGCTTAGGCAAAGCTGAGCTTTTCCCCAGCATTCTTCTCTGTGCCTTTCAATGATGCGTGTACCATCTGCTATGCTGTGTTGAGCTGTCTAGACTCCAGTTTTCACATCTCAGCTACTAAGCCATAAGATAGTACTTAATGTTTTCTTGGGCACTGCATTGGTATGCTTGACGATTTATGCCCATTTTAAAGGCTCTAAGAAGACAGATTTTCTTTATCCAGTAACTGATGGAACCAGATGCTGAGATCCACAACCAAGCACCAGGCCGAGCTTGGGGAATCCAATCAAAGAGAGGGAGGAGGGGATATAGGAGCAAGGGAGGTCAAGATCATGATGGAGAAATCTAGAGTGACAGCTGAACCAAGCTTGTGAAAACTCGGAGACAGTGGTGAAGCTTGGACTACCTGAAGGGCCCCTGGCAGTAGGACCAGGATCTATCCCTGGTGCATGAGCTAGCTTGTTGGAACCCATTCCCTACGGTGGGATGTCATGGTCAGCCTTAATGCAGCGCGGGGGGGGGGGATTTTGATCTTGCCCCAACTTAATGTGCCAGACATTGTTGACTCCCCCTGGGAGTCCTTACCCGTTGGGAGGAGTGGAGGGGGGGTAGGCTGAGGGGGAGAGGTAAGAGGGGTGGGAAGGAAAACTGTCGTTGGAATGTAAGGTGAAATTAAAAATAAATAATAAATTTTAAAAAAGACAGTTTTATTTTATTCTCTTAGCAACAACCAAGATCAGGTTTGCCCACTGCGAGCACTCTGTGTGTGTTTTCTTACTGGATGAATGGCTACTGACAAAATAACTTTCTTTGATTTTTTTCTTTTGCTTTTTGAAACAGGGTCTCTAGTAGCCCAGGCTGGCCTGAAACTTGCTCTGTAGCCAAGGATGATCTTCAATTTCTATTCTCGTTTCCCATCTCTATCAACAGGGCTCATCAAGCTTCATTTGAATGGATGAACTCATTTGGAAAAAAGGGCTGTGTAAAATCCAAAGCATACAATACAGATGAGCTGGGCAAGCCTAAGCAGGTGCCAAACTAACTCGAAGCAGCTGGGTTTAAGAAAGAAGCAAACGTGGGAATGTGACGAGGTAATAAAGCATCTAGGATGGACTCACAGAGTCAAGATTTACCACCAGGAAACTAGCTGGCAGGAATTATCTAGTCCCTCCATTCTCCACGGATGTCACTCTCTTCAAAATGTGCTATGCATCTCTATACTTAAGAAAAAGATGGCTATTTATACAGTCTCACTGATAGAAGAGGGCCGGTCACTATCTCCCCGGGCTGCTCAGTGTCATGGTGAGTGTATGTAGATGCCCTCGGCACATGGCTGGTCAACAGAGTTAGCTCCCTAATAGAGGTGTGAAAATGGTACCTGTGATCCACAGTGATGGAGAAAAGAGAAAGCCAGAGGAAAAACATCTCTCAACCAGTCCTTGTCAAGCAAGTGTCAACACAGTGGCTGTCTGGGAGGAACAGGGCAGATCAAAAGAGGAAACAGGAGAGTCCTTGGTCTGGGTGTGTGTGTGCATGTGTGTTTGTGTATATGTGGTGTGTGCATTTCTGTGTGTGCATGTGGTATGTGTAGCTGTGCATGTGTTTGTATGTAATGTGTTTATGTGTATGTGGCGTGTCTGTATACCTGTGTATGTGGCGTGTCTGTGTACCTGTGTGTGTAAAAGGATCGTTTATTTCTTGGCTGAGTAAAAAGGAGGAAGGGAGTACACAACATGCCTCTGCAAGATCATGGAAGGAGTTCAAAGGTGACCCACTGGCTTAACCATATTAGAAGGACCGTGTTCTGACACACCTCAGCAGAAGATAAGTCAGGGAGGGCGGGAACATGAAGCAGCTAGTCATCCCACAGTCGTGAGCTTTGAGAAAGGAATGTATATGTGCTAAGTACTCTGCTAGCTTTCTCTAGTCTTACACAGCCCAAGGCCCCAAAACGGGAATGCAGTGCCCACTTTCCACATCAATTAAGGAAGCCAAGACAGACCCCCCCTCCCCCGCCTACACACACAGACATTCCCACAGGCTAATCGTGTAGACAATCCCCCATTGAGACTTTCTTCCCAGATGTGTCTAAGTTATGTCCCGTTGACAAATAAAACTAACCTTTAAAAACCTCATCATAAATAACTTTTTTTAAAAAAAGCAATGATGAGATACGGTATCATGTATCCCAGGCTAGCCCCAAACAGTCTATGTAAGCTAGGGAATGACACTGAACTCCTGACTCTTATGCCTTTACCTCCCAAGTGCTGGATTACAGATGTGCTACCACACCTAACTACCTAGCTGCCTTTTTACTATATTGTCACAGGAAGAGCAGAAAGGTCTCCCACCAGCTGGCCTATGAGCATTGTCTTAGAGTTTCCATTGCTGTGAAGAGACACCATGGCCACGACAACTCTTAGAAGGCAAACATTTAACTGGGGCGGCTCTCTTACAGTTTCAGAGGTTCAGTTCATTATCATCATGGCAGGGAGCATGGTGGCAGGAATGCAGACAAGGTGCTGGCTACATCTTGATCAGAAGGCAACAGGAAGGAGACTGAGGCATTGGATGTGGCTTGGGCACATGAGACCTCAAGTCCCACCCCCACAGTGACACACTTCTTCCAACAAGGCCATACCTCCTAATAGTGCTACTACCTTTGAGGACCATTTTCTTTCAAACCACCACAAGCATCCATCCACTTCAGGTATTTATCCCTTTCCCAAAGTCCCCTTTTCCTTGAAGAGACAGGAGTGCTGCATGTAGACTTTAGGAGACATAAACATTCAGTTCATTGCTCTTAGCAGAACAAAGGAAGGACAATGAGGTAATGTACTCCAGAAAGGCAGTGAACCTCTGGGTTCCCTTTCTGGGACATTTCTCTCAAACATCATTACAGATTCATTGGGCTGAAGCTAAAACCACACTCAGAACATTATCTTTCACTACTTTGAGGTTCACTAGCTCACTCTAAACTTAATACTGGGCTATGGAAAAGCCAGAACAAAATAAAAATCAGAATACACTATAATTACCATGTTTTTATAAGTGAGCAGGCAGACAGGAGTCTGGAAAAACTTGGAAGAGCAAACTACAGTTAATATGTATTGGGTGGTAGGACTGGGGGGGAATTTTCCCCTTCAAATTATTTTAAAATTATTATGACCTTATTACTGCAATGCGTAAAAGCCGAAGCTGAGATAGGAAAACACAAGTCAGGAGGGCCCAATCTTCTCCATATGTCTTGGCCTTAGGAGAATTTGGCCAGGGACCACTGCTGAAATCACTCTACGCCATGCCTGACGTCTGACCCATTCAAGAATGAGCCAGATGTAACTGCAGGCCACAGAGTCCAGCACTTTGAAGAATGAAAGACCAGTCAAAACTTCAGCTCAAATTCCAATCTTATGGAGCACCTTTAAAACATACTGCACGAGGAATCAGACCAGATCTGAGACGTTTTGGTCTATATGACAAGTTCATGGGGCAAACTACTCTGAAGGCTTTTTTGGTTTGTTTTGTAATTTTGCAGCAGATAGACATGTGAGTATGCGCGCGCGCGCGCACACACACACACACACACGCACTCCTGCCGAGTATCTCAGCAGTCTTCAGTGTAAGGCGGACACAGTAAGAACAGCACAACCTGACTGACATATTAGTGTTCAGAATAACTGACCACTACAAAGCCATCTAGATCCCTTAAAACTTACTGCTCAGGGCTGATGAGATGGCTCGGTGGATAAAAGCGCTTGCTGGATAAGCCTAATATGAAGGTTCCATCCCTATCACCCTCAATAGAAGAAGGAAACCGACTCCCAGAAGTTGTCCTCTGACTTCCACATGCAGGACACGGTGCACATGCCTGTGCTCACATGATAATAGAATTAATTTTTAGCCAGACGGTGGTGGTGCACATCTTTAATCCCAGCACTCAGGAGACAGAGGTAGGTGGATCTCTGTGAGTTCAAGGGCAGCCTGGTCTACAAAGTGAGTTCTGGGACTGTTACATGGAGAAACCCTCTCGAGAAAAATAAAAAAAAAAACAGAGAGAAAGAAATTAGAAAAGAAAATAGTTACTCACCTATTTAGTGTTTCCTTCTCCCTATCGTCACAATGCATGCTCAGTATCAAGCCTAAGCAAGGTGTGGATACAGGAAGACCCCCATCTATATAATAGTCACCAATATCTGACCCAACCAAGTTCTATACTCCCAAAAGGAATCCTTTCTAGTCAGTGGATCCAAGAGTACCTCCAAGGTCCATTTCCCTTTGCAAAGCCATCCCTTCTCTATTCCCCTCAAGCATCCTGTTCTTATCTATTTCCTCGCTCACGGTCTCCACCCCGAGACTGTGAGCTCCCTGATAGGCAATGTAGAGCCTCCTTCACCTGCGGCCCCAACCCAAGCACATGGGAGATGCTTGCCTTGCTCTGTTGAGTGCCTTGATTTAAAGTGGTTATCCAAGTGTAATTACCAGTGCCCTCTTTCACTCCCAGAAGTACCCTGGTTATGTCTGAGAAATTCTCGAACCATTTATCACTAAATAGTGAATAAATGCCAACACTTGTTCTTTGAAATTTGTAAGATCATATTCCCCTCGCCTGTTACGGTACTTGTAGGCGGATCACTAGGTAGATTCTGAGGACTAATTCAGAAATCAGTTTTGTAAAGAATTCAAAAGGATGGTAACCTTAATGAACACACCAATCTTCTCCTAATTATCTCGTTTGCTCGTTAACTGCAGCATCAACTTTGCTGGTCCTTGGCTCCTTTGAGCGTATTGCCATGATCTGGACCCAGGGTGGGGTTGTCTATGACTGGAGGCAGAGAGAAAAGCCAACCTGGCATTAAATCCCTACAGGGATTCCTAAGAACCCATGGTGCTGGTGACAAGGCACTGTTCCAAACCAGATCTTACCGCTCCAGCATCCTGCCCACAAAGCCATCTTCAGCAATATGTGTGTGTGTGTGCGTGTGTGTGTACAGGTGCACCTCAGAAACAGAATCATCATTTAGCTTTTCTTGCAGTCAACATGAGATGGAGCAGCAAGACTGAGCAAGGGTGAGGGGAGGGCTGGAACCAATTAAAGCACTTGAGGTTGAGGGTTCTGGCCTGGACCGCTGCAGTAGCAGCAAGAGGCGCACTAACAGGGTTGCCAGAGTCACTGATAAAATCATGTTTATCCAAGTATATGGCATGTAGCCTGGGGTCTGGTCTTTTTACAGGGCATTAGGGATAGGAAATAGAACCACAGGGCTGTCTCTGCTTGTAACCTCCATAGACTGGGCCATGCATGTGAGGCCAGTGGGGGGGGGGACTCACTCTACCTGTCTGGCCCACTTCCTCTGGCTCCTGAGAAACCCCTCCTTGGATTTAAGGGCCCAGAGGGATTTCCCAACTCTTGCTGCTCATTAAGCCTGTTTGATTTTTAAAGCAGAAGATTAAATGCATGGCCTGCTGCCAAGATTCCAGATGTTAGGCAAGCTTTCTTTGTGGATGGGGTCCCCTGCTAAGTAGTACTTCCTGTTAATGTGGAAAGTCAGCTCAGAGGGGCTGGCGGAGGTGGGAGTGTTGGGGCCCAGCTTTGCTGTTCAGATTGGTCTTCTCTGGGGCTCTGTCTCTCTAATAGATGCAGCCTACTTAGACTTTCATCCTTCGTAAGCAGGCTGTGAAAATCAGGATTATCATAGAGGTCTTTAGAGAAAATACAACCCTTCTAAGACTGTGTTGGCTGATACGGTAACTGATAATCAGCAGGCGTGGCTCTTTAAATTAGAATTCAGTCCTTAGTCTGGGGACATAGACCAGTGGTAATGTTCCTGGAATCCTTGGATGGGGTGGCCTACATTCAGGGATGCCTCACCCAGAAAGCAGTAGCTTGCTTGTCTAGCACATGAGGCCCTGGCTTTGAGCCCTAGCACTGCACAGAATAAATAAAAGCAAAACTCAATGACATGGTCATGCAAAGTTCCATTTCACATGGGGCTAAAGGCTGCCATGCTGGCCACCTCAGAGAAAAAACAGTACCCTCTTCTGGAAAGTTCTACGGAATGATGCCATTCTAAAGGTCCCCTGGGGTGGACACTGGGTGTGGTGGTCCCAGTCAGTTGTGGCAGCACACACACCTGGAATCCCAGCACCTGTGTGTGATGCCAGCCTGAACTATATAGGGGGATGCCATCGGAAAACAAATAGGAACAACTTGAACACCCCAGTCCTGTCAACACTCAGAAGATAATGCCCCGCATATGTCCACAGAGAAAAAAGCCTGTCACAGTGTCTGCATGCGCCACAACCAGGCCTGCTTCCAAATTCTCAGAAGTGGCAATTTTTCCTTCTAATACGTAAGACAGTGTAGGCGCACGCAAGGGACTTTTCTCCCTCAGCTCCCACAGCCTGAGGTACTCAGTTCAGCCTTGCAGACCAGAGTCCTACTTTTAGGAAAATGCCTTTTCAGACACTCTCTCCGTGGCAGTGTTAGGCCTGTACATAGCAGGCCCGGGACAAGATAACCATGTCCCCCATGCTGGCCTGACAGGCCATTCTGCACAGCCCCAGAAATGCCTGACTTGAACAGTTAACAAAAGGACACAACCCTCCCAGGGCCAAGTGTTAAAAGCATTCCAAAATAAAATGGCCCAAACAGAAGCTCCGCCCCCTCCAATCTGTTCTTCATCTGTCCAAGGATTTATTGGCTCTTGTAGTAAATTCATCAACTGCCAAAAGAGAGTTAAAACTGTGGCTCCAATGTAAATACTTGTTGGTAACAATCTCTCAGTGTGACACTTCAGATTTCAAGAGGCTGGGTGGCCTTCTAAACGCCTCATTAAATGGCAACTTTATAGCCGTAAGAGAAAAGGGCTCTGGTTTTTTTTTTTTCTGTACAGATGCATAAATCAATCTTTTCAAAGACAAACAATGGAACAACTCACAGAATGTGTGTGATTGGGGGAAGCAGGGAGGTGGATCACACAAGCCGAGGAAAGAGCGACTGAGACACACTTGGGGGGTCAGTCTGAAGTCTTCCAAGCTCAGGGCATGAGGGTCTCAATTCTGAACATTTCCATTCAGTCTGACATGTTTATCCATCCGCAAGGAAATGGACCACTCTCCTGGAGGGCAAGATGCTCTGCACTGTGATAGCTCACTCCATACTGGCTTCCCATCCATCCTGGAGATTTTCAGAAAGATTTCCAGGGAGCAGGTAGTTAGAACAAGTTCAGTGGCTTCTCTTAGGGAATGGTTCAGCATCCAGGAAAGCTACCTCATCAACAATTTGGATAGACGACCTGCTGCATATGAGGCCCTAGAGGGATGGTCTGATACCATCCCCTTGGCTCACCTACCTCCACAACTTAATTTAGTATAAAACCACCATGTCAACAACTAAACCCACCAAGGGCCCACTGCCTCACAATGCTAGTACATTGTCCTGACCACACCCATATTCCTAGCCAGAGAAACTTCCACAGGCTTCCTCTGCTCCGTCCAAATTTCACTGTTCTCAATGGGCTGAAACAGCTGCACCCCTGGGCCCCCAGCTTGGTTGTGAACATGCTTCTCTCTGATGTACTCCCAAACACCCAGAGTGTGCCTAAGGTTAACAAGGTACAATGCCCCTCCTCCTACACCACCTTTCAACTCTTCAAAGCTAATCCTGGCCCTCGGTGGGCCAACCTATTTTAGTTCCCTTTTAAGTTTAAGGGAAAAAAAATTAGGACTGATGATGACTTAACTGGAGGAGAGAGGTCCTGAGGCGGAGCATGTGCAAACGACCCTCTGCATTTCTGCCTGGAGCAGCCTTGACTGTGTCCCCCTAACTGGAAATGGGTTCTTTCTTTCTTTCTTTCTTTTTCTTTCTTTTTTTTTTTAACTCTACTACATTTTTGTCAGATTCCTACTGGAAAATCACCTCCATTGTTCGGAAAGAACAATATGCAATTGATAGCAAGGACAGAGTGAGGAGGGAGGCCATGTCTGCAGATCCCAGGAGTGGGGCCTTCCTATTGGAAACATTGCCATCCTCCTACTGTGGATCTGCTTCCCCAGGAAAGGCAGGACAAGCCGAAATGGTGTGGGCGTGCGTCAGCTGGGCGGTCACTAAAATGGTGTGGCCTCTGTTGACACCCTGAGAGAGCAATTCTGGGCAGTTAATGCTCTGTGCATTTCTGAAGGCCGAGTCACTTTTCTAAGACAATCCCTACTCTGTCAGACGATGCCTCTCCCTGCACACCATAGTCTATGTATAATCCTTCTTTGACTATTTAGATTATTTAAACTCTGCCAAGTCCATGTTTAGAACCCTTGCAGAATTTTCGGAGCTCATGAGTATGGCTATTATACAGAAGTCCCCACTAAGAATGAGCCTGGCCCATACCAGCACATTAAGGATTCAAGCGCAGAAGGGATGTGTGGCTCTGAGTACTTGTAAGGCTGCAGCCACGGGTCTTGCATGCAGCAGATATTCCCAAGGTCTACTGGGTGCAGAAATACCTTTGGGCTCTCCTGCGAGGGTTACTTGGTTCCGACTTGAGAATGGAGGTCCTGGGATATGGCAAAGGGCCCACATTTTTCAGCATCCTTCATAGAAAGAGACTGCTTCAGGGCATCTAATGGGCACTTGCCAACCCACAGAAGGGTGGGAGGGCAAAGGGAGGAATTTCTCCAGCCAGCAGTCCTCACTGGAGGAGGAGGAGAGAGGAAGGGAGTAGGGGAGATAAGCTGTGTGCAGGAGGAAGGAAGAGTGTCAGGGAGGAAAGGAACACCACTGGCAGATGAACATCTGGCAATCAAAGCTTTGAGTCTACCAATCTTAGAGCCTGGTTAGTGTGGTGATGTACATTAAACAAAGGTATCATTAATTGCTTAAGATATATGTTCATGTCTGTGTGCTTCCTTTCCAACTAATTGTATTCTCTTCCCCCACTTCTTTCTGGATACAAATTGATATCATGTCTGAGAACACCAGCATCACCTGCGTCACCTGTTATTAACCAGTCATGGATTGCACCTTTTCTTTCCTCCCCCCCCTCCAAGACAGGGTTTCTCTGTAGCTTTAGAGCCTGTCCTGGAACTAGCTCTTGTACACCAGGCTGGTCTCGAGCTCACAGAGATCCGCCTGCCTCTGCCTCCCTAGTGCTGGGATTAAAGGTGTGCACCACCACCGCCCGGCGCACCTAGCTTTTCTTTTCACCACTGACGATGATGCGATCATGCTGCTCATGCAAACCCCCTCCTTCCTTTGAAAACTGCCATACGGTATTCAGAAATGCAGGCTTAGCATATTTTATTTATTCCTTCACTGATAAATGTTTCATTTTCATGTTGCCCCATTTCAAACCCTTCCAGAGGGAACGTGTTCAAATGCGAGCATTTTACCAGCACGCATCTGAAGAGCTGAACCTTGGGTCAAAGGCTGTGTGTAATTTTAATAAATGCTGACAAATTTTACTCTCACTGGGTAACTAAATAGATTCGCGTGTATCACCTTTTCAAAAGTTTCCCCTAAGGCTAACCTTAGCACTAACACTGTCCACAGGGGATGCTGCAGAGATGTCGAATAATCATAATCATAATGCTATGATTGGCATTGCCCTGATTGCTGAGGGTTCTGGCCTTTTTATTTTGCCATCTGCATGTTCTCTTCTGTGACTTCCCATTTCCTAAGGCATTAGCCCTCCGCACCCACAGGCTCTATATCCATGGATTTCACAAACCATGGATCAAAAATATCTAGGGAGACCCCAGCTGAAGAGTTATTGGCGGTTAATGCTTGCTGGGGGACAGGAGTCATTTGTCTTTCCAGGGGTGTGGTTGCTATGGGCTGTCTGTAGTCGGATGGATAGCCTCACACCCATGCACGTGCCAGTAACACTAAATGAACTGAGTTGGTTATGAAGACGAGAAGGAAGAAAAAGGAGGAGGAAGAGGAAGAAGAAGAGGAAAAGGAAAAAAGAGGAAAGAGGACACGGGTGAAGCAGAGGAGTTCTCCCTGGCTCCAAGAGCAGAGTTTATGGCTAGAGATTCAGTCCAATCCCCTCGGGTAACAAATGGAGAGACAGGAAAAGATCTGCTCGAGATGAGCCTGAGGCCGCCGAACTGAAACAGAAGCAACCAGACCTCAGGGTCTTCAGTCTATGAAGCAGCCTAGGGTTTCAGTTGCAGAGGTCAGCGCAATTCTAATCTCATCTGAAAACATAACTGGGCACCTCATCATCTCCTCTGTGCGCTTTTGTCCTATTAAAGAAAAACAAAACATTATAAATAAACTGATAATTGCATTCAATAAGCATTCATCACCACGGCCTGGCTATTTATTAACATTAACTTTCTGTTTCTCCACACTAGAATTTAAACAAAATGAGAGCAGGGAAACATGTTTGGCAGGGTTCCCTCTTGTGTCCCTAAGACCCAGAGTTTTAGAAAATTCTTCCCTGGGGAGACAAACAAGCATCCTCCTCCTCCTCCTTATTGGGTGCCAGTAACAAGCCAAAGTACAATACTACAAAGGCCAACTTGGAGACCCAAAGAGCTTACTGGGCTTACTTGGGTGATGGGCTGCATAAGGAATGTAGGTGACCCCAAAGCAGTAGTCCAAAAACTCTCCTCAGCATAGATGGAGCCTCCTTAAATTAGTCTTTCATAGTCTGCACATTCTAGCCCTCCCCCCCCCCAGAGACCACAAAGTCATGTGAGATTAGGGAAAATCACATACAGCTGTCTAGGAGAAGAAAGGAACGGCTGGAATCTCAGGTGAGAGTCCTGCGACCCCCACCATCCTCTTGTTTTGTGTAGGATATCAACAGTCAATGAAACCAATCTTGGGCATCTCTTATAAGCAGCCAGAGCTTTTCTGATGATGGTGACAGCTATTATGTTTGGAGAATAGCGCTCTACAACAAGCTAGGCCTGCTATGATGGGTCTCAGTCATTGTTGCTGGTTAGTACTGTCAACTATCTCCTTTAAAACCACCCACAGAAAAAAAAAGCATCAGCAAATGATTGTATGGTGTTTGCCAATGTAATCTTTGTTAGATCAGCTGTCCATTGCTAGGTGGTCTAAAATATGGGACACAGAGCTAATGAGAACAGTACTGCTAAAGACACCCGGGGGCCTCTGTGCCTCCTGTATAGAATCCCCTGGGCTTCACTTGAGGGCCCCTTGGCAAAACCTCAACAAGAGATGAAGCATCCCGCAGTCGTTAGAGTGAAAATGGTCCCCATAGATCCATAGGGAGTGACTAGGTTTGGCCTTGCTAAGAGTAGGTATGACCTTGTTGGAAGAAGTGTGTCACTGGAGGTGGGATTTGAGGTTTCAAAGGCTCAGGCCTAGGGTCACTCTCTCTTCCTGCTGCCTGCTGACCTGGATGTAGAACTCTCAGCTCCTTCTCCAGCACTGTGTCTGCCTGCATGCCACCATGCTCACCGCCATGATGATAATGGACTAAACCTCTGAAACTGCAAGCCAGCCCCAATTAAATGTTTTCCTTTATAAGGCTGGTCTGGGTCCTGGTGTCTCTTCACAGCAATAGCAACCCTAAGACATATCCTGAGTCTGTTTTGTTTCATTCTTACCTACTAGAGTACAAACTTCAACTGCAGGGTTTTACTAGTTCCCTGCTCTAGAGTGGACATGATGGAAAAGCTCTAACCCTGAAGAATGGAGAGGATGAATGTTGGCGTGTGACGTGCTCTTCTGCGTAAGGACACAGGAATTAAACCACTGGGGCAGAATATTTGTTTACACAGGGAAGACGTGTCTTTGCCATGGCACCTCTTGATTAGTTTAATAAAGAGCTGACTAGCCAATAGCTAGGTAGGAGAGAAGAGGCGGGATTTCCAGGGAGATAGAGGAAGAGGAGGAGGAATCTAGGTGCACGGATTTTTGCCTGCGTACTCGGAGCAAGTCAGAAGTGCTGACTGAGGAGAGACAACTGAGCCACAGGGCAGAATGCGGATTAATAAAAACAGGTTAATCTGAGTTATAAGAGCTAGTTGTGAAAAAGTCTAAGCTAAGGCCAAGCTTTTATAATTAATAAGTCTCTGTGTTATTATTCGTGGACTGGTGGTCCAAGAAAGTCCGACAAGCAATCAAAATCCAATATGACAGTGAATGTTTGATGGACCACAGGGTTCTAGGTAACCTTCTGCTATGAGCCAGCAAGCCATCTACCTACCGCTGTCTGAGACTATGGGAGCTCGTATTTACTCAATCTGTTGCCAGGACATTCACAGCTTCCATTTGGCCCCTTGAAGTCATAAAGACCATGTTCTGGCCCAGGCCCCACCACCCCAGGGAACAATAACCATTTAGTTACAGAGCTATGAATGTCCAACAGCCAATTAAAATATGGTTCCTGCTGATCAGATTTGGATCTTTGTAAATGGGGATACAGACTAAAGCCACTCTGGAAAAACACAAAAGAGAAAGCATTATGTGCACAGAATTTTGAATAATTTTTGATTTCATCTGTCAATAGGGAAGGCCAGAGAGGCTGTGATAAAATAAATGGCAGGAAGTAGGTTGAGGCACAGGCAAGTTAGAGGACATAGGAGGTTCAAACAGTCATGTAAATGTCTGTCCTCAAATTGGCCAAATCTGAAAAATCTCAGATTTTAGTATAAAACAAAAAGGCTCATTACCATACTGGTCTTCTAAAACCAGATGTCTCTAGGGAAGTGATGTACAGTTTTAGAATCCCATCTTTAGTAGAAGCAAACTCAATTACGGGCTTGAATCATCTCAGTTTGGGCACTGAAGGTGCCCTTCTAACCCTAACAGAAAGGGTTGCTTTTTCTAATCTAGTAGATAAGATACATAGACAAAGAAAAAGACATCTAAAATTCTCCAAAAAGCACCAATTCTTATAGATCTCAAAAGATACCACATGGAAGAAAAAAAAGGAGAAGGTGTTTAAAACGCAGGAGGGGCACAGCGTGCAAAGTCTGGATCGGGTTGGTGATGCAGAGGAAGGATGCTGGCCTAGTACGTGTGAGGTGTCTTTGATCCCCAGTACACAAGTAGGGAAAAGAAAAATGGGCCAAAAGGAACAACAAGTCGACAAACTTGGCTTGTCTCTGGCCAAAGTCGGGTTGACCACCCTGTTGTTGGTACACTCTCAGGCTGGCCTCCAACGCACTAGGGCGGCCAGGTTTGTTCAGTCTGTGGCCTGTGTGCTGCATGTGGCTGAGAACAGTAAGAAAGTTTCTTTATTCCATTTTTAAATTATTTTTTAAAAATATTGTAGGCATTTTAAAATTCTATTAGGTAGTTCTTGACCTATGGGCTTTGTCGATGACAATGTCATGCCACTTGTCAAGTTTGACATATCTGCCTGAGGCTGGCCTTGAGTCCCTGACCCTCTTGACTCAATATGCCAAGCACTAGAATTATGCACATCATATCTGGCATGACTTGGCCATCCTTTTGTTGTTTTGGGCCCCAACCCAGGACCTCATGCATTCTGGTTAGGTGTTCTACCACTGAGCTATGCCTACCAGTGATTGACCATTCTTGAACAATGGCTGTTTAGCATCTCTTGCTGAGAGGAGATGCAGGGAAAAGCAATTAAAATGACCAGGTCATCTCAGAGGGGAACAGTGAATTTGCAGTACATATCTGGACAGTCCAGCACTGACAGGAATTACAATATAAACGGAACCAGCATCAGTGAATGGCTATATATGTGGTACAGTCCAACCACAGGCCCACTGTCACAAGGATCCCCAGCCACCATGCCTTCTGTGCCATAATGGATTTTATCTCTTAACCCATAAGGCAGAGTAACCCCTCTTTCTTTAAAAATTGTCTCTGTCAGATATTTGGTCACAACAACAGAGCAACTGTGCAGCGAACTATATGTCTCTGGGGATTACTTATGTGGGTAAGAACAACATGCTAATTCCTGCCATGACTTTTCATCTACTTACATTTATCTTTTAATCCATCTCAAATTTTTCTCTAGAGTGAAGTAAAGATCTAATTATATGCTTTCTATGTGAAAGCCAAAAAAAATATATATCACTGGAAGGAAAACAGAAAAATTAGAGATTAAAAAAAAAGTAGTCAACAGGAATAAAACCATTCATATGTCCAGATCTTAAATGAGCTGTAACAGGAAAAGTGGGGTTTGGTATGGTCTGATACCATCTGTGTCAATTAAAATGTATAAAAATGCAGTTTGTCTCCCAGTAGCGCGTCCTTCTGAATCATCTGAGACCTAGATGGAAGGGGACACACTCGGCAGAAGTGAGATGGAGCAGAGTCCCCAGAATGAAGGTATTTGCACTACAGCTATCATTTTCCGTTCGAGCCAACGAAGCTAAAACTGAATACAAGAAGGGTCTGTCTTCTAGATTCCATGGCAGGACTGTGCTAGACTGGTTTTGTATGCTCTTTGTTTTAGGCCTTTAAGAGGTCTCAAAGGCAAAATCTAGAGTTTTATCAACCTACAGAGTGTTTTTGTCATTTACAGCTCATTCTTCAACATAGAGAATGTAAACAGGGCAGAAAAATGAAGTTATTGATCCTGACTGTAATGGTTAATGTTATAGGTCCTTGTGGCGAGGCTATGGAGCCCCGTCATTAAGTCCAAGACTAGAGCAGATGCTCATATGAAGATAAACTGTGGAAGAGACGAAACATTGTCTACTTATTCATTGCTTTAGATACAGCCACTTACCATATGAACCCAGGCTAGCATAGAACCCACTCTGTAGGCCAGGCTGGAAACACATGGAATCAACACTCTTCCTGCCTCAGCCTCTGAAATCCCGGGACTACAGAGAATGTAATACTACACTAGGCTAAGATTAACATTCAGGTCAGCGGACTTCCTCTGCCTCACTCCATGTGGGCAGAACACAAAGTAGCTGAAGATCTTAAGAGAAAGCATTAAGGCAATCCAAAGGAGGCACCACTGTCCTTGAGGCTCCAACACAGATACTGAGGGCAAGTCTCCAGCCTCTATTTTCTGCCCTGTGTGTGGAGCTTCAGCTGAGGACTACGCCACCAACATTCTCTTGACTTTCCAACTTCTGGTCTGATCTCCAGATTGTGTAATTACTAGTCACTACGACTATGTAATATGGCTTCCCAAACCTCAGTCTTTGTCTCCCCAATGCCCCCACACATATAAAATGTATCTACCTACATGTGTCTGTGTATGTACAGAACCTGAAGGTGTTTATACATACCTCTTGCTCTGCTTCCAGAGAAATCTGACCTATAGACCAATATCATAAGCTTTGGGGCAGCCATACTCTCTCTGTTTAGTTAAAATAGCCCCAAATTTTGTAACGCTGCTACAGGAAGGCTGTCTTGGGGCAGGAAGAGTCCATGATAAGTTAGTTGAGACTGACACGCTGGGATTTAAAGCATCTTGAGTTTATCTCTGGGAAAATATATTTCATGAGAAGATAAAATTCTTCAACGAGGTGGTTCCTTTCTGGACATTTTCCCCATAGTTGAAATCTCCCTGCCTGACCATGATGACTCTCTGGCAAGGTGCCCTGTTGAGAGGACAGACGCCCACACTCCCACGTGAGAGAGGAACAAGCGCTGAATGAAGTGTGCTCTGTCCTCAAACTGGAATGTCTCCTCAGGGAAATTCTCCTGCTTGCTGCACTGAAAGCATAGGTGGGCAGCAAGAGACCAAGTCTTCTCTGCAGAGGATTTCTGCATACCCATGGCATTGCTTTGCCCATGCTGGGACCAGCAGCCTCTGATCTCGGCTGACCACATACAACAGTAATGGAAACATTCAATACATCTCCAAACACTGCCCGTGCCTACATGCAAGGTGACCTCAGATATCAATCCCCTCCCTTCCTAGTGCAGAGTCCCTCACCAATTTTAGAGATGATGTATCTGGGTTAGTTTAATTTGCTACTTTTCTGTTCACTGTATTTTGCTTCGACTCTTGCAAACCATGAAAGTTCAAATGAGAAATGAATGAAATTACTGAAGCAATGATCCAAAGCGGTAATACATCATAAAAATATTTCTTGACATCTCCACTGGATCAGAAGGTGACTCCAAATATAAATGATCTTCTATTGTCCCATTCAAAAGATAGCCACAGAAATTTGGGGGATAAGTAGACTGAAGATAAATGAGGCAAATGAAAGAATCTATCGCTGTGAATAAATGTTCTATTATTAGATTTACAGTCACATCTTTGCATAGTAATACAGAAAATTACATGCATATAAAGTGCATGCACAAATATGTCAACATATAAATTAATGCCAATGGAGATACTGGTGTCCCGGACCTCTGGCTTTCGTGCTATAGGGCTTTATTCTTCAGTGCCGCTGCATTTTCACACCTATGCCTGTGAAGAGAGTTTCATTCTGAGCTTCTCGAGACACACCCTCTTCACTTTGATCTAAGCTACTTAAAGAAGAAGCTACTTAAATAAGGTTCTTAACTTGCTCCATTTAAAAATGATCTTTAAAAGTCTTGTTTACAAAGAAATCCAACACTTGTTACTATGAGATCAGAGGCCCTGGAATATTCCTAGATTTTCCCACACCCCCCCCCCAACACTTTAAAAATACTATTACCTCAATTGACCTCCTTTAGCATCTAACACAGTAATGACCAAGGTCACTTCAGACTAAAGTGTGTTCCCTAAACAATACTTTGATGTTGAAAATAAAATATAAGCATAAGCTCTTCTTGCAGGAGGTAGGTAATCTGTTCAGACTTAAATGTGAGACAGGTGCTCTCTTTCCCCCATGGTAACCTTCTTATGGGGCAGGGCCATTATGTGTGTGGTAAATGGCTCAACTTCATTGCACACAGTCCCTGTCACCTGTCTTTTTTCCTTAGCAGGCAGCCATGGTAACATGGCACAGGATTGTAGTGGGCTTTCTCAGGGTAATTCTACAGAACTCTAGAGGAATCGAAAATATTGGGTGCTGAAGACCCAGCGAAAGGCACACCTCTCACCAGACAAAGCCACGCTGAGAGCCACCAGCTTTCTCTCCTCTTCCTGGTTAAAAACAACCTTTGCAGAGTGGCATGAGGTTGTTGACAGTTGCAGAATATTTACTGAGAGTGACCTCTGGGAAACCAGTGTTGGCATGAGTCCTACCCATGCCGTCGCTGCTTTCTGAAGGGGCTAGACTCACTCACCCAACTCTACCCTCAGGTACCCCAGAAAACAGAATTTGGAGTCAGTGTCTGAGATCAGCTCCAGCACTGCCATCGGCACTGCCAATATAAATATGAGCCAGAAAGGGCCACATGTAAGAAATTGGGAGATTTTTCTAGAATGTTTGAAAGAAGAGCCTAATATCTTAGGAGCTTCACCGGGAGCCATGACCTGGACCACTAATTGAAGGGGAATGAAACAATGGAAAGACTCCAAGTTGTACATGCTGCTCAGAGTGGTCAGTAACTTCCCATGGGAGGGGATGAGGACAGGAGGAGATGGGGAAGAGACCGATGATGAAAATACTTCTGTGAGTCAGGAAGCAGAGGAACCCTAAGTGCGAAGAACTGAGGGTCACGGCTGGAACATAACTGATGCTCTGGCTTGTGTGGTCCCCGCTGAAGGTCTGTGAAAGCTGGATCCCCAGTGAGGTATCTTAGAGGTGAGGTCTGGGGCAGGTGTTTTGACCTTGAAAGCTGAGTCCCCATGGATGGATCAATACCTTTCTCCTGTGAGTGAATTTTTGCTTTCAAGGGGCTGGATTAGTTACCATGAAAGGGATTAGTATAAAGTGAGCCTGACCCTTGTATTCTCTTCCATACACACGCCCACTGATTCTTCCACATCCCATGCCAGTTAAAGCTCCTATAAGACCCTTGCTTGATGTAGCCACCCTGAAAAAATAAAAACCCCAAACAAACCATATCACACAAAAATTTCTTTATGAATTGTCTAATCTATATTTTAAAAAGTCCTGAGGGGCAAATCAAGTCTAGAGTCTCACCAAAAGAAATGAATGGATATAAGGCTGAGATGCAGCCCAGTGGCAGAGCACCTGCCTAGCATGAAGGCCTCAGTCAGCCCTCCCCATAAAGCTACAATACATAAATAAAATATCATACAGACTAAGCATGTTTGGAAGTTTGATAATCAATTATAGCATAAAATCGAAAATTTGGGTCTGAAGACATGGCTCAGCAGTTAAGAGCATTTGTTGCTCTTGCAGAAGATCCAGGCTCAGTTCCCAGTATCCATACTGCAGCTCACAACCATTGGTAACATCAATTCCAGGAGATCCAATCAATACCTTCTTCTGACCTCCAGTGTCACTAGGTATTGTAGAATATTATTTTAAGGTGTGTTACATTTGCTTACGCTCTGGAACATTTGTCTAACGATGTAGAGATGTGTCGTTTTGTTTATGCTTCATTTGTTTGACTCTGTGAAACTGATTCTTTGCCTGTCTATAATGGTCTATAAAGAGCTGAATGGCCAATAGCGAGGCAGGAGAAAGGACAGGTAGGGCTGGCAGGCAGAGAGTATAACTAGGAGGAGAAATCGGGAAAAGGAAAAGAGGAACAGGAGAGCAAGGAGAGGAGGATGTGAGGGGTCGGCCACCCACAGGGTAAGAGTGAAAATAAGATAAATGAAAGTTTTTAAAAAAGGGAAAAACCCGAGGCAAAGGTAGTCAGGGTAATCTAAGTGAAGACAAGTTGGCAAGAAAGCAGGCGAGCTGAGCGGCGAGCTTATAAGGAGGGGCAAGACTCTGCATGTGATTTATCTAGGAGCTGGGGGCCAGAAGAACAGAGAGTAAGAGCAAAGAATAAAAAACAGCTAACACCCAGGCACATGTGTGGTGCACACAGATACAAGCAGGCAAAATGCTCAGACACATAAGTATAATAATAATAGTAATAAATGATGTTTTAAAGAGGATTTTCAAAAGGCTAGAAACTTTCTTCATTTTCTTTGTGTTTCTCTCCACTAAGAACGCTTATCTTGATCCTAAGAGCATTTTATGAAAGAGGAAACTGATTTGGGGTCCTTTTAATAGTTGGCTCTAAAGTGACAAAGAATGCAAAAAAAGAAGCATGAAGCCCCAGCTCAAGGGACTCAGGAGTCACACTTTCAAAAAGCCACATGCGCAGCACAGTATTGAAGGGTTCACATGCTGTGCCCTATTCAGTTCTTACACCGACTCATGTGGGTGTGGCCAACCTCATCTCTGCTCTATAGTTGAGAAAACCAAGACAGAAATGCTTCACAATCTTTCCTAATGTCTACCAACACAGCTAGGTTAGGAACACAAGACTTCGGAGACTCACACAGCTCACGGAGACCGATGGATACAGTGTATCATCCCACCTTTATGTTGCCTGCGTAACTGTATAGGGATGCAGTGTATCATCCCGCCTTATGGTGCCTGTTTAACTGTGTGTGGATACAGTGTATCACCCCACCTTATTCTAACTGGTGTAAATGTATGTGGATACAGTGTATCATCCCACCTTATGTTGCCTGTTTAACTGTGTGTGGATACAGTGTATCACCCCACCTTATACTACTGGTGTAAATGTACAGACAGTTCCTCCAAGCCTGTGGTCTAGATCTACAAAGGTGATACCAAACTAAGCAAACGCATGAGATCCTTAGATTTCCTTCTTTCTCTGTCTTCTCAGACTCAGGCTTCACAGATGCCGGGCAAGGCTGCATCAGGCCTGCGGTTGACTGCCACAGAGGAATGGGCAGCATGCAGAGCTGAGGTGTAATCTTATCTGTGCAGACATGAGCTTTCCTTCAGCGGCCTACCTAGTTGACTTTCTGTTCTTTAGGAAAAGGTTTTTCTTGTCTACCTGAAACTAAGTGAGGCAATGAATTTCACAGTCAAGGGTCTGGTTTTAGAGAGAATAAGATTCCTTATGGTTTCTGGACCCATAAAAGCCCAATTGTTCCTTCCCAGATCTGTGTGTGTGTGTGTGTGTGTGTGTGTGTACACTTACATGTGTGCAAATGCCCCCCAGGGGTAGCCTCATCCAGCAGCTGTGACCTAGCTGAAAGAGACCGCGTTTCCTGCAGCAGAGTGCAGGAATCTGGCTCTCCTTAGCACAGCCTCTCGCTCACCCAGTCCAACCCAGCACCTCGTACACACCCACATAAAACGCTGCTCCAAGTCGAAAGCTGGTGGGGAGTTATGTCCAAGAGTTGCTACGGATCAGTTTGAGCAGGCTCCCAGCAGTGAGCATATGGCACGAAAGCCAGAGCTCGTGCTGGAATCCACTGTCTGTATCGCATTAGGCCCTTTTATGAGCTCAGAGCATGACTGCCTGGTTTGCATTTGCCGCACAGAGGGAAGCAATAAGGGGTGGCAAGCAGGGCTTCTTTAAGGACACCTGGTGCAGGTCAGCCGCTGCAGTAGAAACACATAGGAGATGACCGGGAGGTGTCCCATCTGGAGCAAGATGGGAAAAGATCCTAGCAGGACAGTTGAGATACCCAGTCTGGCGGTCTCCCTGCCATCTACTAAACCTGCTTCAGACAAAAGCTCTGAACTTCTCAACCTAAACTTCACCTCAGAAGGAAATTGGATTAGATATGCTGTGGGAATCCTTTCTACTTCAATATTCTAGTATTCCGGTCCTTCATGAGACCCCTGATTCTGGAGCACACGAGCCCATGCCCCTAATACAATGCATTACCAACATCTCCCAGGCCATTACTGACTGCATAGTGAGCCAATACATACACAGACAGGTTATGAAATCCATTAACACTCACAGACAAACGATATCCACAAATCATGCACTGCTCTACGTACATTATTTGACCTCAGGAGTTATAAATTGTTATGACTTCTGGATGCCAAACAGCATTATTAGATACACTTCTCTATATAATTCTCTTCACCCCCACACAACCTGGGACGTGGAATCTAATAGAGAAGAACAACAGAAATAAGATTATGTGAAACAACTCTCAGAAAAGATACAGATGTGGTCAAGCCAATGACTTTGGTATCTTAGAGCCAGATTTGATAATTAAATTAGTAGGGCCCTTTGGCTATATACCCAAAAGTAGTATTGCTGGGTCTTGAGGAAGGTTGTTTCCCAATTTTCTGATAAATCACCATACTGATATCCAAAGGGGCTATACCAGCCTGCATTCCCACCAGCAATGCAGGAGCGTTCCCTTTACCCCATAACCTCTCCAGCATAAGTTGTCATCCAAGTTTTTGATCTTGGCCATTCTTACAGGGGTAAGATGGAATCTCAGTTGTTTTGATGCTCAGTCGTACCACAAAGACATGTGCTCAACTATGTTCATAGCAGCATTGTTTGTCATAGCCAGAACCTGGAAACAACCTAAATGCCCCTCGACCAAAGAATGGATAAGGAAAAAGTGGTACATTTACACAATGGATACTACACAGCAGAAAAAAATAACGACAGCTTGAAATTTGCACACAAATGGATGGAGCTAGAAAACATTATTTTTGAGTGAGGTAACCCAGACCCAGAAAGACAGTTATCACATGTACTCACTCATAAGTGGTTTTCAAACATAAAGCAAAGAAAACCAGCCTACAAACCATAATCCCAGAGAACCTAGACAACAATGAGGACTCTAAGAAAGACATACATAGATCTAATCTACATGGGAAGTAGAAAAAGACAAGATCTCCTGAGTAAATTGGGAGCATGGGGACCTTGGGAGAAGGTTGAAGGGGAGGGGAGAGGAAGGGAGGGGAGCAGAGAAAAATGTATAGCTCAATAAAAATCAATTAAAAAAAGATTAGTAGGGTCCAACATGGTGTCATGTGCCTTTAATCTGGGAGGGAGAGCCAGGTGATATTTGTGAATTTAAGACCAGGATCATCTTATAGTAAGTTCCAGGCCAAACAAAGCTACATAGTGAGACCCTGTCTTAAAAAAAGGAAAGATAAAAAAAAAATATCAGGAAGAGAAATGTATCAATGTCCAGGAATCAGAAGCACACTTAAGGGTTGAGTTCAAAGAGTTTCATACGGGGATGGTTTACAGAGGGGCCAGGTAAGGCAAAGCACCCAGAGGTTAGTGTCTTCACAATTTAAAGGCAAAGGAGAGAAGGAATCCGCATTACCAAACCAGGTGGAGCTGGAGCCATGAGCGAACTGCCTGTCAAGAGCTTGGGAGAAATTAACTGTTGTCAGAATCTCAGCAAGTTTGGGAAGACTGTGAGTGAGTAACGAACACTGCAACCCTCCTTCCTCTTTCCCATCTCTGTCAGCTAGAGTCCTATTGATTGGCTGGATCCAGCCAGAAGCAAAAGGCAAGGGAACCCAATGTTATAGATCAGAGGAAGCCAGAAAATGAATTTGGGGCCACGGGAGGGACAAGAAAGCCACACATGTCTGCCATATGCATCATGAATATTCAAATATATTTAGTACATATGTTTGTGCGTGCGTGTGTGTGTGTGTGTGTGTGTGTGTGTGTGTGTGGCATATACATGAGTGTGCAAGTAGTTGCATCCATGCACACACATGTGGAAACAAGAACAGGATGCTGGCTATTTCCCGTTATTGGTCTCCCCTTTACTGCCTTGAGATAGTCTCTAGCTGAAATAGAAACTCTGAGTTTCAGCAATGCTAGCTGGCCAGAGAGCTCTGGGGGAGACTCCTATTTGCTGAGGTTACAAGTTCACAGTTGTGCTCAGATTTTTATGTGGGCACTGAGGATTTGAACTCAGGTCCTCATGCTTCCAGAGCAAGTGCTCTTACCCACAGAGCCATGTCTCTAGCCCAAGATAGACATATTTTTGTTTTTTCAAATATTATGTACCGTGTGAAAGGACTAGACCATATGACAGACCTAATGGAAGTATCAAGAACTTCTGCTATATCACAGATGTACTGATTTTGCTAAAAACAAGAACTTGAAGTAATTTGGGACACTTTTTAATAGTCTAAAGGCATAGTGTATTTGTTTATAAAATACCAAAAGAGTGTTTATAAATGACCAAAAAAGTGAAACTGTCAAGACACCCACCAACCAGGCAAAATCATCTCATTATTTTCCTTTACCCTCGAGCCCTATGAGCGCCCCCCCATTCCAAAGATATCAAACTTCAAAGTTTGCACAGTAATGCATTTTTCCACTTGCATTTTCTATCAGCTGGCAATTAAAAAAAGAATCTCAGAGGTCAGCCAAAAGTCACAAATAATGAATGAGTTTGATATATTATCTCTAAATTGAAAAGTGCAATAAGACATGTTATGAGAAAAATACCTGGAAAATGGCTCTTGGCAGGACACTTTTCAGGGATCAATATCCCAAACAGGAACTCTCTGCCAACTCATGCTTAACTTTCAACAGGGACCCCTGGAAACAGTTCCAAAAATATTTGTGTTTCCCAGATGCCATGTGCTTTTATGCAGGGTTCTAGCGAGAGCAATGGGAATCTGGAACTCGGATGAAGGTGAAGTCATCTCCTAAGGGTGGTGTGTGGGGAGGTGGAGAGAAGCCAGAAGGATGAAAAGGAGGATACATGCTTGTAATCCCAGGACTTGGCTGGTGAAGGCAGGAGCATCAGGAGTTGGAAGCCACCCAGCTATGAAACCCTATCTCAAAAAAACAAAAACAACTAAATGTTGCATGGTCACCTCTCAAGAGATCTCAGATTTTGTAACCCATACTACAGTTCTGTACAATTCTCAAGGAAGAGCTAGATAAGGTATTTGACTCTACGGGGAAAATGTGCTGCTGTTAAAAATCAATAATAATAATATGAAAAATCATTGTGTTTACTCATTCACAACAGTGTCTGAATGCCTTCTGAACACCACAGATGGTATAAGGGTGTTTAAGATACAATGAATTCCACAGTGGGAAGCATAGCATGGAACGGGCTCTGAATGAAGCCGACAATGGGATCTCGGCACCATCATTGAAGCACTGACCGCCTTGAACCATTTCTTTAAATAGCATGACTCCAAGAGCTCCTTGGGAAATGGGGATAAGAATATCTTCATTAGATCATTACGCAGGGCTGGCAAAATGGCTGTGTGGCTAAAACTTGAGTTCCATCCTCGATGGAGCTTTAAAAAGCCAGATTTGACAGCCTGCATCTGTAATCCCAACGTTGGCTCCTGCAACAAAAGGGGAGGCCAGAAACAAGGTGGGGGAGAACTCACCCCAGAAAGTTGTCCTCTGGCCTCACGTGTGTGCGGTCGCATGTGTGTACCTCTCATTTCTTCCCCCAACACACACACATTAATAAATTAAATTAAGAAACATTAAGATCCTCGTGTAGAGGAGGTAAACCCACACAGGTGCCTTGGCAGGGACTAAGCATTCAGAAAATCTTCCCTATATTACAGCGCGAAGCACTCTTCTTTCTTATAGTCCTGCTTTAACAAGGCACACGGCTATAACCAGGACAGCCGTGGTGCAGAGACTTCTGCAATGAAGGGGCTGCCCTTCTGGCTGGGGTTTTTTAGCAGGAATGCAATTGCTCTGACAAGCTCTTCATTCATAAAAATAGAGAGCGTCCCTGCCACTTGAGTCAAACCGGAACACACAGAATGGCAGTCTGTTTTCTCCTCCATTCTATTCTTCCAACACCACCAAGCGCTTCCAGAGTTTGTTTCATCTTTAAAACGCCCCCAGGTCTGCAAAGCAAATAGCAAGCACAGAAGACAAAGGAAAATGTGTGGTGTGAAGCCAGGGAGAAGTTAAAACTCAGCCAGTGTCTCAATTGTTACTGTTACCTTTGGAGCAGGAAGAGAACTAGGTTAGTCTTATCTGCTACACAGGAGGCCGAGATGAGAGGAATCCTCCTTGGGATCAGTAGCAGAATAAAATGAGGAAGTGGGCTGCTCCCACCTGAACCTGTGGTTTCCCTAACTCCTTTCAGAGATAAGGTGATTTCTGAATAAATCTCAACCTGTATCACTTTGGTGACAAATGATACCAAACCTTGACTCAAAATGGCTTAAGGGGTGAGGAGAAGGTGGGTTCCAGCCAAGTTCTCCGCTCTCTGTGATGGCTTTCTCCATTACGTTGCCCTAAGGTTGGAGGCTAGAGGCCAGTGGTTCCAAACAGCTAGATGTGGAAGAGGACAAAAGACTGCTATTTTGTACCTTTCTCTAAGAAATGACAAACTCCACACAGATGTTTTCACACCTCATCACCCAAGGGAGTCCTTTCCTCTATCCGACTCTGGGCTGTGAATTTAAAGTCCCCTGACAGGATAGGCTGAGTGTCTGAGAGAAGAGCTTTTCTAGGTCCGCACGATTTTCCCACCACTCATTAGGAGACCAGGGGGAGGACTGAAGATATACAGGAACAGGAACATGCTTCACAGAAATCATGAACCTTGTAAGCCAGAGCATCAAATACTCAGAAATACCCTTTTTGCCCCCATGCTCCAGCCAGTAACCGACAATCAGTTCCAAATGGCTCAGCCAATAACCAACCCATTCAGAGCCTAGGGCCCCTCCAGGTACAATGTGCAGTGTGGCCTGTTTGTGTGTCTACTCCAGCAGGCACCTGTAGGGGTGGGACATAAACAGAGGAGGAGGAGGAAAATCTCGGGGCGAAGCTGGGAGCATAAGGCAGGGACTACATACCGCTGGCTGGAAGTTTAAAAGCTTGCAAAATGGAGGGCAGGCTGAAGTAAGCTAAAGCAAACGGGAGGAGTGGCTGTAGCAGGTTTTGGAAGGTGACAGGCGCATAAACTAGCAGTAATAAACTGCCCGTACCTAATTTCCAGGGAGAGCAAGCTGGTCCTAGCGCAGCCTTGGGGAAAAGCCTGGAAGTCTACTTACTGGCCTTCATCCCCAGCATCCTCAGGGAGCCCTGGGAAGTAGGAGTATCAACCAGACAGGAGTGCCCCCAAATGTAGGTAGACTGGCCACGGGTCAGTATATGAAGCCTTGGGATCCCCGCATCATCTCATTTGGTCCTAGACTTCAGGTGAAGGCCTTCACTCTTCTGCCTCTTTTCTCAGCTGCATCAGAGCGACTCCAGGTATGGAACCAGACATGGAATCACCTATTGAAGCTGGTGGGCGAGGGGCCAGCAGTAAATGGGAGTAGAGAAGGTCTCCGGAGCAAATGTTATGGCTCTTTATTCCCTTCAGAATGCCACTGCCAGAGAGTCCCCTCTCCACTGAGGCAGTTGCCCCAGGGAGGAAAGTGCTTCTGTTGGAGAGAGTTCTCCATTGACGCCACCAGCCAGTGAGCCTTCAGTGGGGGCCTTGGGATGTGCTTTCAAGTCACTTAAAGAGCTTAACAATTACTGGCTCCTGGCCTCGGCAAGATCCCACGCGCTCAGTTACTGTGCAAACACATATGGAAAGTGTACTTGTGCCAGGCAGTGTGTGTTTGGAGACACTGCCCTGGGTCTCCTTAATAAAAAGAAAATGTTCCTCGGAGTCAACCCCAGCCATTCAGACTTTCCAATTAGCATTTCAGAGATGGGTCAAGGATCATCAAACACATTAGGAACACCTTTACCGTGGAAGAGATTAAAAACCAAAACAAACAGCTAAGGGGAAATGAGAGGAAACAGAAACAATGCGGGGAGGAGAGAAGTTCTTCAAAGATGCTGTCCTGAGGACCATAGAGTAGAGAGCCTTTTCATCCCAGAAACAATAGCAGGAGGGTATTCTAATACAGCTTGGAATCCTAAGCAGCTCTAGGGATTTAGAGATTTAAGGGCCCACATAAAAATGGGATATATGGTTTGGAAGATAAAATGAGGATATTTCCCAGGAAGCAGAACTTTTAAAAAAGGAAACAGAAAATATAATAGAATGAGTAAGAGTTTAATGATCCAGTCTATAAAATCTTCCTCTAAATTAATGGTGCTCCAGAAGAGAGAAAGAGAACTCTTATTTAAAAAAACAAAAACAAAAAAAAACTCTAGAAAAAAAAAACTGTTCAGAGCCAAAAGGCAGATTTTCCAGATTGAGATCAGAAGGCTAATAAGACACATAGACTCACATCAGACATGCACTATAACAAACTTCATTATAAAGACAGAGACTATTAAAGGACAGAGGAGAAAATCCTAGAGGGGAAATAGATTCCAAAGGCTAGGAAGTGGAATGACAGCTGACCTGTGAGCTCAACACCGAGTCTAGGAAGAGCATCACTTTCCTGATCCAAAGGGGAAGAGATTTCCACTGTGGAGTTCAAACCTAGCTCAACCTGACAGCGCTAGAGGCTCTCAAAACACTGACTTCATATGTGTGTCTTCTTGGGCACTTATGAAACAGAACATACACGGCAAGGCTTGGGGGAGTTCAGATGGTAAGGATGCCCATGAGAAAAGGGTGCAAAGCAAAAAAAAAAAAAAGGCGCAAAGCATCCCCAGTACAGTGACACAGGGGCACACTGTGACGGCGGTGCTCTTTGAGGGTTTAGCTCCATCCCCTGAACTTAAAAACACTCCCGTACTCATGAATCTTGCTGCTAATGCACACAGTTTTGCTCAAGGGTAGCAAACTCCGGGTGCAGTTAGAAGAGGACAGGCTCTGCAAGAAAGATGAACCACAGGGCAGGCAGGATGCTCCCAGCAAGGGTAGTCTATGTTGAAAGCAGCTGTCCTTGGGGCACAGGAACTGGGGCTGGAGAGGGATAAGGGAGTGATGGCTGTCCCAGTAATAAGTCTTCTTAAAATAAGTGATTCTCGGACTGAGTGTGGTGGGTGCATACCTTTAATTCCAGCACTTGGGAGGCAGAAGCCAGTCTGGTCTACACAGCAAGCTTGAAGCCAGCCAAGGTGACAGTGATACTCAGTATCAATCATCAATCAGTGACTTAAAAATGACTGGTGAGGGTACTTTGATAAAGGATAGCTTGGGCTTCCAGCTGGATGCCAGAATAAGAATCAGAAGTCACACAAGAATTGGCAAGAGTCCAACCAACTCCCTGGAGCACACACTGAAGAAGGCAGGTCACATTTGCCAGGACAAAGCTCTGGAGAAATGGTATCCTACTGAAGGCAGGACTGAACAGCATGTCCAGGAGACAGGGAGGAAGGGGAACCCTTCAAGGACTCTGCAGGGTGAGGACCCTGGAGCACCCAGACATTAGCAGCAACAGAGGCTGAGGAGAATCTACCATTAGGCAGAGCTGCCTAAATGGACCTTCAACAGCTACAGTTAAAGCCAGCAGAGCAGGTTCAGAGATTGGGGCAAACCTTAGGAACCGAGTCCATATTGCCCCCCCCCAATATCCCATTTCATTCTGGCGATGGTCCATCTAGGAACTTTAGGGAAGTGGGTGGGTGTGAGACAGGGTTTCTCGCTCTGTAGATCTGGCTGTCCTCGAACTCAGATCTGGCTCCCACGTGTTGATTAAAGGCATGCGTCACCACTGCCTGGCTAATTCTTTTCTATACAATCCAACAGAGCCTCCATCCACAAAGCTCCAAATGTCACCCCAGGGTACCACAGCTGTTCCTAGAGCTAGCGTAGGTATGACTGGAGGTTTGAGAATCTTGAATGTTAACTTTTTAGTTTACCTATAATGTGAGTTTAGGATTTAAAACAGTTACAGCACTGTATTTTATAAATTATGCTCCCTATCATATTCAACTGGACCCATTTTGTGCAAAGAAAAAACATTGTTTATATTCTTAGGAACACATTCTCTCTGGGGCTAGAGAGATGGCTCAGTGGTTAAAGATCAGAGGTCCTGAGTTCAGTTCCCAGCAAACACATAGTGGCTCACAACCATCTGTGATGGGATCTGATTCCCTCTTCTGGTATGCATGAAGACAGAGCACTCATGAAACTTTTCTCTGAAGATAACAGCTTCCTCTCCCCCTTTACTTTTATCACTTGAAGTCACTTTTCTTAGTACTTCTGAACTGCACACTACAGCAGGACAATGTGATCCAAGGTGCCATCTTTCGCCAGAGATAGTTTACAACTATATTATAATCCAGCACTGCAGCCTTAGGTAGGGGGATCGCCACAAGTCTGGGGCCAGCCTGGACTACATACAGAGGGAAGCCCTGTCTCAATAAAGCCAGACAAATACCCAAAACAACAGCAATAAAAACCTATCCTCTTTCCAAGCATCCTTCCTTTAAAAACAAAAACAAAACAACAACAACAAAAAACCCTTTTAACTTCTGGGTAGCTCAATCACAACAGTTTGTGCATCGGTGAACAGGATTATTGTCCAAACACACTGTTTAGTAATTTGGGGCAAAGATCTGTCCCCAGAGGAGATGACAGTCTTGTGTGTGGAAACATCCACACAGTTCCCTCTGGGAGAGGGAACAGCTTTGCTCTACCAAAGGTAACCAGAGCTGACCAAAAGCCAGGAGAAAGTCCAAGGACAGTAGAACTGACACCCAGACGTCTCCACAACACACACCACACTGACACCACACACGTTGTCTCCTTACGTCATTATTGACAAACCAGTTCCAAATCGCTCCTCCCAGTGAATACAAAACATCCCAGAGAAGCAAACCCCCAATAGGAAGTCACAAGCCAGGCAGGTAGCTGCTCATTCTGGGAAGAGTGGATAAATTCCCACACCGGCGGATCCAGTCTCACTAAGCAACCTCAGTCTGGATCACATCGCAAGGCCTGGGTTTTTCCCGTTAGATTCTTACCTCCAGTTTCGAAGTCACTGCTGGAAGCTTTCTCTCAGACCTCTTTCCTCAGCAACTCCCGGAGCCTTGGGGGCAGGACAGCTGGCCTCCGGGTAATCTGCTGGGGCTGAGCCGAGCAAGCCCCAGAGACCCGTCATTAGCCAGAGCACCTGCTGGCAGCCGGGGACGCGGGGAGGGGCAGGCTTCGCGGGGACGCTGCCCTCTCCAAGTCCCTTAGGCTGTCCCGTGGTCCCGAGCCTCAGCTCCTGCAGGACGTCGCCAGCGCTCCTCCCTGCGGGCTACGGATGTGCGGGAGGACCCCTCCCTGCTCGGTGGGTGGAGGGGTTATGAAAAGGCTGTAATGCAATCCTAGCCCGACTGCTCACTTGTCAAAACTCCACGGCATTCCAGAATCCTTTCCCCTTCACCCGGTCCTCTGCAGGGAAAAGGAAACCGCCCCGAGAGTTGCATGGAGTTTGGGGTTTCTCTTTCAGACACTTTTGTTTACATCTCGTGCACGGGAGCTTCCTGCGGTGAACTGGGAAAACGTTCTCCCACTTGCCCCGCACCCAGGTACCCCGACCCTGGCCGAAATTCTACACTCTAAGAAGCTGCACCTCCAAACATCATTCATTTCATGACTACTCCGCTTCACCCGTCAGCAGAAACCTGGCTTCTTGTTGGGGCGGGGGAGCCCCCAACTAAAGTCACAACTATCCTACCGGGCGGGATGTCAGGGACCTTTCCAGAAACTCCAAATCAAGATTCCTTCTGCTGCAATAACCAAACTCACCAACCCTGAATTACAATCGCCAGTGACTGCACGGTTAAAGCATTTCCTTTATACCTTCTCCGCTCGCCTGCCCCTCCCACCTTCTGCGGGGCTCAGTCAACAAGTCATCCCCCGAGAGGCCCGAAAGGGCTTGGGCGGCGCAGCCCTCTCTCCAGCTGCAAACTGATGAGGAAGCCCAACTTGTTTATGTCACACCCACCGAAGGCTTCCTGTCTTAATGAGAATGCAAGAACGAGCTGGGGAAAACAATGTTTGCTTTTCTTTAAGTAGGAGAGAAGGCTGAGGGGAGCCCCCGCCCCATCATTCCATTGCTTTTCAAAACTCCAATTATATTTTCTGCGATGTTTTCATTTCTAACACTTGTTGAAACGTAAAAGCGCGGCTGTGCCAAACCTCAAACCATTAAGGAAACTGCTGCTCAAACAAAACACATTTCACCTGGTTCTGGAGGGCTCCAACTTGGTGCTCCCGGGCTGAGTTGAGCTAGGGATAGAGAGAGCTCCTGAGGTTAATTGAAGGAATGTCGGCACAAACAAGCTCACTGCAGCCCTATGCCTCCCTCCTGGGACTTGCACAGTCAGGCACACACCCTCCCAGCTCCTTGGTTTGTATCAAAATCTTGCAGAGGTTCCACTTCATCCTGTGTCTTCAAGCTATCGCTCTCTGCCTAGACATCCGGCAGCTCCTGAAAGTAAATGAGCTTTGCAACAGACAAATCTTTTGGAATTCGATGCAATTAATTATATTGGAGGAAGCCAGAGAAGGCTATAGTTCCCAGGACCATTACCGCCACTGGAGTGGGTAATTAGAGCTTAGGAGAGGCCAACCCATGTCAACCCAGGGCTGGAAATCTGCCCACTCCCAGAAGCTGCCCAGGAACACACGGTAAATAATCGCCAGGGATTACCAGCCCTCGGATCCCCCCCCCCCCCAGTCGCTTCAGCTTCGTTCAGAGCAGTACAAGAGAAACCGGAAAGAGGCAGGAATGCCAGGCTGTGGCAGCCCTCCTTTGACAGCTTGACAGTCAAAACTCAAGTCCCAGTGGCCAACACCACCTGGTGGAGGGCCCAGGAATACTGTGTGTGTCTGGGAGGCTGGTTTTGCTGGCCAGTTCCTCCAAAGACCTGTGCTTTCAGAAGAGGCTACTGTATCTCCATTCTTAACAGAAAAGCGTCTTGCTTCCAGGCAACAAAACTTTGTGAACTCTTTCTATTCGCAATTCCTTTCAGTCTGAGAAACTGTTACACAACCTTGGATATGTGAGTGTATAAATGAGACAAACCAACCAAACACGTGCTGATAATAAAGCATAAAGAAACTAAAAACACTTTGCATACATGTCATTGTTTCATTTATTAAAGATGAAAGCAAACCAGTATGATAGGAAGATGCTGGTTTACATAAAGAACTAAATTTGGGGTGGAAAATCTGATATGTCAGGGTATCCTCAGTATTTTCCAGTTGATTGATATTTTGTAATTGTCAGCTGAGAATGGCCGTTCACATAAATATCAAGACAGGCAAGGTGGAGCACGCCTTTAATCCCAGCACTCGGGAGTCAGAGGCGTGCAGAACTCTATGAGCTTGGGACCAGCCTGGTCTACATAGTTCTAAGCCAGCCAAAGCTATGTAGTGAGACCCTGTCTCTAAAATTCAAAGCAAAAAAAAAAGTAGTAGAAAATGACAGAAGTATGTTTAGGACCATTTCAGAAGTTGCTAGAAATTCTATCCTAATTCCAAGTCAGTGTTCATTTAATGATTTTTATGAAACTCAATTTAGCAACATAAACAGCAGGTTTTAAAACCAAAGATTCTAATAGAATCCAATCCAGAGATAAACTAACTTGATGCTTATGTTCTAAGAAATGATGTAGGAAAATCCTGTCTGTTTTTTATAATTGAACCATTACATTTTTAGACAAGCAGGAAGCTTTGTGCAGTCAAAAGCCACAGTTCGTAACATACACAGTCTGAGTGGAGGTGTTTCAGCAGAGTCCTCACTGTGTGGCAAGATGACACGCACAGTTAAGTGCTCACGTTGTCACATTGTAGGGTGTGAACCAGAATGTGGGGCTGGGGAGACAGGTCAGTTTGTAATGTGCTTGTTGCCCCAGTAAGGGGCCCTGAGTTTGACCTCTAGCACCTATGTTAAGAAAAGCAGGCATATTGAGCAGTGGTGGTGCATGCCTTTAATCTAGCACCTGGGAGGCAGAGGCAGGTGGGTCTCAGTGAGTTCAAGGCCAGCCTGGTCTACCAAGCGAGTTCCAGGACAGCCAGGGCTGTTACAAGCAGACATAGTGGGGTAGTGGGTCTGGAGACCGACACAGGAAGAACCCTGGAGTTTGCTGACCAGCCAGTCTAGCCTGATAGGTAAGCACAGGCCCCAGGAAAGACCCCTAAAAATACCCAAGTTGATCAGCTCCAGAGGAACAACGTGGGCGTGTGTGTGTGTGTGTGTGTGCGCGCGCGCGTGTGTGTGTGTGTGTGTGTGTGTGTGCGTGTGCACATGGTGGGGGTGGGGGTGGGGACAGTGGTAGGGTTGGAGAATACCAAAGATACACTGAATTTCCCAGGTGCAACACAGGCAACCACTTCAGATTCTTAATAGATTTGATACCGAATTTATTTTTGGCTATGGACATTAGAAACCTTTTATTATTTCCATTTTTTCCACTACCCCCACATTCTGTTATGATTGGACCATGACCCGCAGTTCAGGAAGTTGGGGTATCATGGATGTTAACCCCCCCTCCCTTCCCTTTTCCAGCTCTTCTGCCTTGGGTGGACATCCCAGTGGATGCAGTAGCATCCTTTCGCATCACACCTCAGTATCTAAGAAGTTTCACGGAGCTAAGCCTGAATAATTGTCTGATCAGAATTCTAATAGTGTCTTTTCCCTTTTGGGTGTCTTTCTGGTTGAGCGTCACATGTCAGCATCTAGCTTTCTCCATGACCTCAACCCAGTACAGAATTTATGATAGGTCAATTTGTGCTGTTTAAAGTAGTCTACGGATTCAAGGATAATGCAAATAAATAGCCATCTTCCCCACCGACTATCAGTTCAGGGTGTGTATGAGGGGGATTAGCAATTTGTCCACATCTGCATAACGTCTCAATTTCAGGAAAGCTTTGGAAAACATATGACATTCTCATCAGATTGTCAGAAAGATAGGAACTAGCCTGTCTTTCCCTCCCCCAGGCTCCACTCCTGGCTGGAAAAGAGATCAATGGCTCAGTAAACAAAGACAGACTTCAAGTGTGCACCATGATTTTTATCTTGGGTCTGGTTTCAATAATACTGGAAATCTTCTTGCGGACACCCAGAAACTACGAATAGCATGGATCCAAGAGGGAATCGCTGATATGTTAAGAAAATCCAAAGCAGCTTCTACACATTAAGGAAATGGCTCATTAAAGAGAGTTTGGGGGTTCAGCGTGATGGCTGATTACAAAATTGTATCCTCGGGGGTGATAATCAGCGGGGACAGACGCAAATGCGCTTAGTGTCTCGATTCAAGGCAAACTGAAAGGGTAGCGATCAAAGCGGGTCATGCACTGACTAAGAATCTGCCCGGTGGAATGACAGGAACCAGGAACACGCCACCAGGATGTTTGTGATGGTAGAGAGCCGCCATAAAAGCAAAGCGCGCTGTGGTTCACGTTATTCTGTGATAACAAGTTTGACAGCAGACACACTCTTACAAGGGCATATGTTCAGTCTGAGGTCCTTTATTTAAAAGAAGATGCGGAGACTCTGGAAAAGTTCCAAAAAAGAACCAAAATGATTAAGGAGACAGAAAAACAGAACCCATGAGACAAGGTTAAAGGACCTGGAGTTGTTTAGTCTGTGCAGGAAAAGTGGCCCAGGCAAACTTAACAGACTTCTCCTATAAAGAGGATGCAGGCCAGCTGTTCTTCATCTCATCAGAGGACAGGAGAGGTAAGAGACTAAATACACCATTAAAATTTGGGTTAGATATAAAGGCTTACTTATCCTAATACAGACCAGCTTAACATAAGAACAGCCTCACATTACATCACTGGTAATCTTCGCTTATCTACTGCCGTTCTTAGCAAGTCCTGCATGTTTAGGCAGAAGCCACATTGAAGGACGGCCTCCATGCCGTCCCAGAGCTGCAGTGTTTTTCAGTCATCCCATCAAATGTGACAGCAAAGGGCCTGGGCTTCCATGGCTGATATTAACAACTCACGAGAAAATGCCATGATCTACCCAACCTGGACCTTTGCGTTTGGGTGGGTACCTCTAAGAATATGCCCATCCTTGGTTATTGAACATAGGTATGTTGAACATAAGTATGTTGAGCATAAGTATATTTCATGGATTCACTCCTATGTAAACTGTTTAAACATGCAGAAAGCATTGCTTCATCAACCTAGCAGCTGATGATAGTCGTGAATTATTAAGCTCTTACTATTATTATACGGGCACTGTGCCCATTCTATTTTATGCCTACTATCTAACTCATTTAGGTTGCAGTACCTCTGTGAAGGAGGAGTAATTACTGGTTTTATGGAACACAAAGAAACTGAGTCACAAAGAGGTTAAGTAACACAGCTAGTAAACGCTGTAGTCCCAATTCAAACCCATTTAGGTCTGACTCAAAAGGGCGTGCTCAATCCCCACACCACTACCTCCCATCATTAAGTGTTCATCCTCAGTCAGTGGGCAGAGATGCTGAAAACAAAAACAAATGCCCCATGGTAAGTACAGACCAAGTGTACAGAATGAAATCTTTTCCTAGTACAACCAGGAAGGGATGGATGGAGTCGTTCCACGGCAGAGACAGTACCATGCTTCAGTTTACAGAACTGAAGAACCCAAAGGAACAAAGCAAAAAACTGGGAGCTGGAGAGCTGACTCAGCAGTTAAGAGATCCTGATGCTCTTGCAGGGGACTGGGGTTCAGTTCCCAGCACCCACGTGGTGGCTCACAACTGTCTGTTAACTCCAGTTCCAGGGAAGCTGGTGCCCTCTTCTGGCCTGCATAGGACCCACACACAGGGCGCTCAGATACACGCACAAGGAAATCACATAAAATAAACACTTTAAAAACCGGTACTCATTCATTTAGAAGTTAACCTTACATAGTAGATGAGTAAGTACCACTCTATTGTGCTGTGAGACCCTAAGACAAGCGAATTGGAAGGAGATTCCCAGGATGTTGGTGAGCAAGGCTCTGGTCAGTCGTTTCCTGGGTGTCTTATCCAATGTCCTCTATGAGTTTCCAAATCCAATGGTGTCTTTTGGTTTAGCATCCATGGGAACAAACATGGTTGGGTCACATATTTCCCAGTGGCAGCTACTTTTAGATCAAAACAGGCTTTGTAAGGTTTATTGAGTGCTGTTGTTTATCAGCAAGGGACAAGTCACATGAATGAAGCAGACATCAAAATGATTTTCAGAAAAGCAGATGAGCTGCACACAAACACAGAATAAAGAGCCTTGATCCAAGTCACTCCTGAAGACAGATATTTCCCATTAGGAGAATTTATCCTGCATCTATAAACAGAGAGAGGCATCATTATACAAGTGTTTGCTAGCAGATCTAAACCTTATGTAACTATAAAAAGCCCGAGAGAAACAGCGAGCGGAAATTCCCAGGAGATCACCAAGCTCCCCAGCCACATCTAGGCCACAAGCTCTCCATAGATACGAAGCCAGTGTCAGCAGCTGATGCTGAGCAAGGCACAAGAAGACATCTCAGGATTCTGACACAGTGCCCACCAACTAACAACACCAATCCTCCCCAGTCAGGTGACATATGGGGACAGGGTTGACTCACTGGTGTTCCAGATGTAGTTAACAGGAACACGATGCCCAGAATCAAAAGGGTCTTTAGTTCGTGTGGGGTATGTGGACAGACATGTGAGTGATATCTCAAGAGATGCCCCCATTGCCTCTTTCTCCCTTTGAAACCTTCCTGGGAAGCTGACATCACCATCATTGAGGCTCCCACAGAAGTATGGAACCATTTGCAGTGGAAACCAACCCAAAGATATCAACTTGGGATTTTTCCATGCAAAGGGAAACCGTGGTTCCCTATAGGACGTCTTTGCGGGCTTTGATTCCAAAGCTATTATTTATAGCAAGAACTCTAATCTCTCGTGAAGTACAACAGAATAAAATACTAAAAGTCCAGCATTCATCGTCTCTGTTCTAGACTCCAAGTTCTTTCCTAGGCCCAGTGCATTTTAACTCATTAAATTCTCATTCTAGGCTTAGCATTTTTTTTATCAGCCAGGGAAGTCGACTTTGCTTCACTTTAACAAAATACCTGATGGCATTAACTTCAAGAGAAGAGGCTGATGTTGGCTTATGAGTTTACAAGTGCTGGCCCATGGTTAGGTAGACTCGTTGCTTTTATGCCTTTGGTGGGCATAGCAGTGCTGGGAAGTGTTCCTTGGAGAAAACTGAACTCCTCCTGGCCAGGAAGCATGAAAGAGAGCTTTGGTCTCACAATCTTTGGAGCACGATGCTAATGACCCAAGCACTTCCTACACACTGCCCCTCCTAGAGGTCCACAGAATCGAGTATCTAGAGCCAATATCTTTAGCACATGGGCCTGTTCAGTCCCTTCTAATGTCTAAACTACAGCAGAGTATGAATTACTGAGATTTTTTTTCAGACAATGAAACTGGGCCTTAACATCAGCCTGTTCTTAGTTGTCACACACAGTGTTTTCCATGCAAATCCTATCTAGTGCCAAGTCCGCAATCAGGTAAACCCATTCATTTAAACCTTTGCCCAACTCATGGTACCAATCAACCTGTTACCCACAGACACGCAAAGACCATTCTGATGTCTTCAGCCGGTGTTCCTCGCCCCTCCCCCAGCCCACTGCGACCTCTCTTTTGAACACTCCATCTCTGATCTTCTAATAAACTCATGGTAACTTACTTGTCTCCCACCACGGCTCTCCAACCATCACCCCTGAGGGTTCTATGACTATTTGGAGATATGGCAGAAGGAGAAAGTCCAAATCACTAATGTCACCCACTGGTTCTGGTGAGTTACTTAACACTTCCTACTCTGACGGTGAAGCTCCTCTGTGTAGGCTTCTCAAAGAAGGGAGATTAAATACACAAGTGTATCTGGAGCATCTTGGATGGTGTCTTAGAAAGTAAGCCTGGGGTCGCACCCAGGACCTATTCGCACCTTTCCCTCACTACATAAGGACATGTGTAATGTCTGGAGATGTTTCTATAGTCATAACTGCAGCGAGAAGTGATTCTGGCATCTAACCAGTAAGGGACCTAGCTACATACAGATTAGACTCACCCAGTGACTTCCCAGTTCAAAGCATGAAGAGTGCTCTAGCTGAGAAATTACGCTGCAAGCCCGTTAGAAGCCACTAACAATCTACACTTTCCGCCTCTTCCTTTGTCCTTCAACACAGTGCTCACAGGGGGAAGCTGCATCAAGCCTTGTTCTATAAACCTTGTTATGTTCACTGCATAAACACAGTAGATGGATGAGCATGGCTTTGCTGCTAATATGGTCTTGTCACAGCAGCGGTGTTATAGAGTCACTTGACCTCTGTAAGCAGAGCCACCAAATGCTTGTGCCCAGGAAAGTAGTTCTGAGGAGAAGCCAGTTAAAGGAAGTCCAAGCTGACCTTAGGGGAACTGGAGCACTGGGACAAAGGGTACTTCTCACGGGGTGTCCTTAGTCCCTCCCAGGCACATCCTCTGCCTATTTCAAAGCATCAGTACAAGTCTGGAGGTCACGGGTGGACGTTTCCAGTGTCACCCCTTATCCACTGCCCCCTCCCGCAACCACCTAGCCTGGAGCCTCAGTCACCTTCAACCCAGGGAATGCTTGTAAGACCGTGGGTGAAAAACGGGGTGAGAGAGAAAAGGACGCGCAGCTGTGGCTGGGAGACCTCAGCTGGTTCAGTCAAATAAAAGGCTGCCTTCCTAGATGGAGAATAAATCACATTAACAGAAACCAGAGGAAAGGGGGAGACTTCCCCTCCCTCACACCCCAGACCTGATGACAACATTTTCTATTTCTGTCTCTACAGTCAGAAAACGTGGGTGGTTTCTAGTGTATCTGTATATGACAAAGTGTAAAACTTAACTAGTCTCCAGCCATCTTTTGGCACCTGGGAGAGATGATGAACTGCCAGCTCAGGACTGTGCAGACAGGTTTTCTCTTACCACAGTCCTGAATGCACAAATGGGGGGGGGTACCCTGACTAACTATAGCCACCTGGCCAATTCATACTCACCACGCATAACTTGGTGTAGACACCACCTTCTCCAGGAAACCCACCTCTAGAACCTTTTCAGAACCCTCCTTGGTGTCCCACTGGCGGCCTCACTGCCACCCACCTAGCTGCTCACTCTTAGAGATTGTACGGTCATTCAAGGAAGGTCGGTTAACCTTGTCTATTGTTTTATTCCGAGGATTCATCTCTGGAATAAAACATACAGGTGCATACAGGTGCCTGGTGGGGACTGGTTGAATCGATGTCATTTTCTGGCTAATATTCATTCCCAAATTTATTGAATGCCTATAAGGCACAGAGATAAGCACATGTTATGGCTCATAATAAGTATTCAATAAGTTCAGGAATGTTCCCCATTCTCTATCACACACAAAACAAAGGTAATTTGAAAGAACCATGGCTAATGTGTATTGAAGTTTACTATGGAGCAGGCTTCCTGCTAAACTCTCCTATGTATTCTCTACTTGTTTATTGTTGAGACAGGTAACCAAGACTGGCCTCAAACTTGCCACGTAGCCCAGGATGATCTTGAACTCCTGATCCTCCTGCCTCTACTTCCCATGCGCTAGTATTATAGGCATGCATGCACCACCATACCTGGTTTATACCATATTAGGGATTATAGCTAGGATTTTGTGCATGCTAGGTAAGTACTCTACCAACTGAGCTACATACACACATGCTCAACCCCTGTGTTTTCTCTTTCTTTCTTTCTTTCTTTCTTTCTTTCTTTCTTTCTTTCTTTCTTTTTCTTTTTTTTTAAAAAAAAACATTTGAGACAGGGTTTTCCAGTAGCTATGGAGCCAGTCCTGGAACTTGCCCTATAGACCAGGCTGACCTCGAACTCGCAGAGATCTGCCTGCCTCTGCCTCCTGCATGCAGGGGGATTAAAGGTGTGCGCCACCACCGCCCAGCTCTGTATTTTCTTCTAACCATCTCCAAGCCCCATGACAGATATTACCACGATTCTTCAGTATAGATGGAGAGGTCAAGGCACTCGCAGACCTTCACGTAAAAGAATCTCTGAAATTTAGCTTTCCAGAGTCTGCTTACACAGGCTTATGCTTACGAGCTGAGCAAAGGTTGCCTTCTGCTCATCCCTGAGCCCACTGATGGCCTGGAGTACCCCTACACTCTTCATCTCATCTGGCATTTACTTTCAAACATTTTGGGGCAGACTGATTTCAAGCAACAGCAACCACATTCTATGCTCTAGAGGCTGTGAGCTAACAATTGAAGGGCACTTATCAGGACCCAACCCTCTACAGCTGCAACAGGCACTTGAAATAACATCAAATCTGCAGCTGAAGGGTCTATGGTTACCAAAGTAGAAGTCAAAAGTCTTCATCTTTGAAATTTGAGGCTGTCAAGAGACTTGGTGAAAAAAAAAATCTATTGTTGCTCTCTGGGCTACATGAGCCAGCTTTGGCTACATCGACAGACCAGGGTCCCCTAATGATTCTGTCACCGGGGCTGGCGTCCTTCAGAGGACAGCTGAGCATGCTTCAGAGTGAACCTGCTGGGAAGAGGTTCATGGGAGACGACACCAAACTTAGAAAAGCAGGTTCCGGGACTGGTTCTGCACCTGTCCGCTCTGACCCACTGCACATACGGTAGGCGTCAAGGGTTGGCTTTCACGCTAACTCACCACCTGGTAGTAGGGTCACAGGTCAGGAGATGCACAGGTCTCAACCTTGCCCGGTAGTTTCAAGCCATCAGTGTTGGATAACGATGAGTAGCTTATCGGCTCAGGCAGGCATGCGACAGGCCTTGTTCGATCTTGGTCTCTTGGATAAAACTCATTTATCTTTCAACACTCAGCTCAGAAACACTCCCCAGCCCCCTACCCCCACCACTGCAAAGGTTTTATTTGAGAAATGATCCCCAGCCCTGGACCTTTGACTGTTATAAGTAAACTGAAAGTCTGGAAAGAGAGATCATATATTGGAAGTATATTCGGGGTAGTACTTACTTCTTGCCTCAGGGGTCACAAGCCATAAGCACCCAGTAAATGGTGCATACAGGATGACAATTCCTTGTGCACAAAAGTGATTTCCTCTTGCTACTTCCCTGTTACAGAGTCCCCACCTGAAACCTATCCCAACTCTTCCATATCCTGCCTGCAAATTCTCTTTCTTCCTGCTCCTTTTATGCTTAGTTACTCTGGTATCTAGGGGACCCCCCACCTCCTTCCATGTCAAGCCTCGGTTCTGGTATCACTATCTCCTAGATACTACAGCCCCCTCTTTTCTCCCACTATGGCCCAGGTCACTCCACCACTCCATCTTGCCAAAACTTCAGATGGGCTCCAGCTTCCAGAACCCCCCTCACACCGCACTCTGGAAGTTTTCCAGTGATACTTTCACTCGGGGAATATTTTCCCACTCCAATCAGATGTCCTAAATCCATTTAATTATTTATTAACTATACAACGAAAGAGTCCCCTGACTGAAAGAAGCCTCCGTGAACTCTGACTAACCCGAGAGAATCTGTTTCGTTTTGTTTGAGACAGGGTCTCACTATGTCATCCACACATAGTCTTTTAATTCTCTTTTTCCCTTTTTGGAGACAGAATGCCGCTATGTAGCTCATGGCCTTGGCACTGATCTGCCTACCTCAGCCTTCCATGTGCTGGGATTACGGATGCGAGCCATCACACCTGGCCTGATGCAGCCTCTCACTCACACTTAATCCCACTGATAAGTGTTCCTGTCAGTTGGAGATGATTTGATTCTCTCTTCAGAGGCGTAACACCTGGGCTGTGGGTCCCTGTTGACATGTCCACCTCCCTTGCTTGTCCCACACACTCAAGCTCTTGTTCTGGGCCAAAACCAAAGCAAAACAAAACATGCTCCAGACCACAGAGGCGTTTGGCTTTGACTGACCCCTGAGAAGTATCACCTGACAGAAAACCCACTGAGCTGCGGTGTGACTGTAGGCCTGGCCCACGCCCAGTCTTTCCAGGTGGCTCTAATAGTGAGCACTACGTCACCAAGAAAGCTCTGCTATAAACTCTAAGTAGATCCAAAGTGACAGACTATCCCAGAGGCTGTCCCATTTCCCTGCAAACACATCGAGCACGGCTGATGCCCCATCCCCCACATGAGTTCATGCTAGTGTTGGAAGATAAAATGTAAGAGACTCAGTCACATTTAAATTATGATGCAAATGCATACATTTTTATTCCAACTCCCCAATATCACATGCAATTTTTTGGTAAAAATTTAAATTTTTTTGGTAATAATTTAAAAAAAATCTGGTAATGTTAGTTTGTACTTGCTATTTGGTTTTTATAAAAACCTCTTTATACACAAATGGTAAGTAACTACCCCCCCCACACACAAAACCCTTGCCAGTTGGTGGTGGCACACGCCTTTAATCCCAGCACTTGGGAGGTAGAGGTAGGTGGATCTCTGAGTTTGAGGCCAGCCTGGTTTACCAGAGCTAGTTCCAGGACAGCTAGGGCTGTTACATAGAGAAACCCTGTCTCGAAAAACAAAACAAAAAAATCAGAACCCTTGAAAATAGCCTTCGTGGCCCTTCTTTCACTGATGCCTCTCTACAAGGGGAGGGCTAGTCATTCTCCGTACGACCGAGGTGAAGCCCCTCCCCTTCGCCTCACCCTGCTTACTCGGTTTATAATGCTCTTTCCATGATCGCTTCTTTTGCATCATTAAATTCAACCACTGTGACCCTTCTTCTCTTCCCAAGCAATTACCATTCAATTGTGTTTCACCTTGACTTGCTCTCTTACGATGATATATCGAAATGTTTCCTGGTACGAGCCAGTGAACCACATTAAGGAAATACAGGTATGGAACACCCCCAACCTCTCCGAATTGACCTCGAGAATCAGATTCTTGTTTCTAATCACTCCAGGTCCTCCAACTCCAGGATCTCTGATCAGGTCCACCATTACTCTCCATCCACGAGAGCGGAGCCTGCTTAGTGAGAGCAAAATACCAGGTAAAGCTTTGAATCACTTCCAGCAAATGAAAAACCCAGTTTGCTCTCCAAGCCTCAGAAGGTCCCTCAACCTTTCAAAGTCATATTGTTGGCCAATGGTGCTGTACAAAGGAACCACGTAACATCACCTAAGGGATGATGAACTCACCTGTAGGTGCACATCCAAGGGAAAGAGTCTGGAGGAGGGCATATAAGGTTAACTGGGATTGCAAGGGAAGGTTCTGTGGGGAGGAGGGGCCAGGGTAGCAAACAACATCCAACATTGTTGGAGTTCTGGGCGGAGAATGGGGGAGGGGGGACATCGGTGAGACCAGGGAAAGTTGTTAATGTACCAGGGATGTGGAAGCACCTTGAATCACCAGTCATGAAAACATTGCTAAAAGCAAGCTTGGTAGTAAAAACCTAAGTGATATCATTGCTATTAGTAAGATGTAGTAATGGGTAGTAAAAGCATAGTAAGCATTCATTAAGTCGCCCAATAAAAGGCCTCTATCATGTTATGACAATCATCACTTTCATCTTTTCACCTATGAGGAAGCAACAACACATATCATTATACCCACTCCCCAAAGTAATGGAAATGCAGTGGGAAAGACAGAACTTCTGGGGCCAGTGAGATGGGCTCAGTAGGCACAGGGGCTTGCAGCCCATACCTAGGGACCTGAGTTCGACCCCCAGAGCCCACATAAAGGAGAGATGAGAAAGAGGCTCCCCAAAGTTGTCTTCTGACCTACACACATGCACCATGGCATGTGTGCTCACATAAACACATGTGTGGGATCTAGCAGGAGCCTGGTCAGGAAGCTGCTTTTAGACTTGCCTCCACACCCTGGAAGGATGAGCTACTGACTAGACACTGGACTGTGTCAGGGCAAGCCTGCCACAGAAGAAGAGGGTTTGGAGTTCTGATCTCCTTTGGCTGGTCTGCCTTCTCTCATTTATAACCGAGGATAACATAATTACCTTGGAGAAGTGCTGTGAGCTCCGAGGCACTGGCATGCATAACGTTCTGGCACCCAACTGTAAATGCGCATAAGCGGTTGCTTGAACAATGAGTATAATTGTGGGTTCAAAACTCACTTGTGTAAAAGATTCAAATATATGCAAATCCTCACTACAACCGGAATGAAATAAAGGCAAACTGGTAGTCTTCCAAGACTACCTACCACCGTGCATATCGAGTTCTGTGTTTTCAAAAGCAACAAGAGAAAGTTACAAGTTAATAACAGCTCACATGGGCTGGGTGCTCATTGTGTGACAGACACCCTGATAAGCCTTCACAGTGTTTTCTTTATTCCCTTTTACATAGGGAAGCTTTGAATTAGTAACTGTGGGGTTAAAAAATTGCCCAAAGTCACACATTTCATATGTGATAGGATCAAGGTTCATCTAGTCCATGAGCTTAGGCAAAGAGCGACCACCGAGTCCTACCTAGCAATGATAAATGCCCTGAGTATTTGTTACTATGTAAGCGTTCAGTTTAAGAACATTCATCCGAGATTAGCAGTGGTGACCGCAGGGTGATGGAATCGCAGGTGATGCTTTTCCCTGCTTCCCTGTATTGGATGCACACTGCCTTATAATTTAACGTGTTTGTCAATTGCTAGGCATGGTAGGCCATACCTGTAATCCCAGTATCCAAGAGGCTGAGGCAGGAAGCAATTTCACATTGCTGTAAATGTGAAACCAGCCTGGGCGATATAGAGAATTTCAGGCTACTGTGTGAGAGCCTGTCTCATGCAAACAAAACAAAAGCACCAACAAATCTACAAAATATTTCCTGTTTTGATGGCAAAAGTTAACAAGTAAACCAAAATGGGGCCTTGAAATATAGAAACATGGGGACTGAAGAGCTGCCTCAGTGGCTAAGAACATGCGCAACAGTGCAGAGGACCCAAAGTTCTGTTCCCAGCAGCCACATCAATGGGCTCACAACTGCCTGTAATTCTAGTACCAGAGGATCTGACACTCAGTTGTGGACTCAGTGGGCACCTGCACTCACATGTGCACGTGTGCATACATACACACACACGTTTAAAAAGCAGGAAAACAATTATCCTTTGGATGCAAGGCAAGTGTGGAGAATGATATAAATCATCTTAGCATATTCAAATCTCCTTATAATTAAGCCGTCAGGGATCACCACCCCCCAAGAAATCATCACAACCAAATGCACTTCTTGAGAATATAAGTGATATTTCTCTTCGTTCCCTAAGAGCTCACGTGTCATGGCTCTGTCTTTTGGGCAGTAGACCTGAGTTATAAACCTCAAACTTGCTCATGGTTATGACATCAATACTAACCCGACCACCTCCCAGCCATGTGCTTCGTAACAGCCTTGGGGCCTCAAAACCTGGGGCCTCTGCTTACCACATTTCCTTTTGCATAATTATTTATAACTTAAAAGCCAATGTCTCTCTTCTCTGCCGCTGTTAAGGTCAAAATAATGAAAGCACCCAAGAGCAAACATCTAACTCTTCTTCTAGAGAGCTGCAATGATAAACGAAGACTCCTTGTAAACAGAGCCAGTCTTCAAAGATGACCTCTGTCGGGGAGGAAGGGAATTGAAAGCAAACAGAAGGAACTCAAAAGTGATGACTCTTTCCTGTTTCTCTGCAGCTGGCAATAAACACAGGAGGAGGTAAACAAGGCCCTGTCCCCAGAGCAGGTGCCCCAAACTCTTTCTGCTGAGAACACTCGAGGATCCCCTCAGGTGAAGTGACCTGGGGTGGCTGGAGACAGGTGTTTGGCCAGACATCCCCAAGGGAGACACTGGGGCTGTCCATTCCTGCCTTTCCACACTGCTAAAATGAAGACACGTGATGGAAGCTCAAATAAGCAAGGCCTCCAGGTGTTCACAGCCTCGCCTTCATTCCAGCTGACCTCTTTGTGAGGGAGATGTCCTCACTGGGTCAGAACAGGAAGGTGGCAGGGGTCTTTTCGTCTATTGGCATTGATGTTGGAGTACTATGTCCATGAAAACCCACTGCTGAGAACCCCAGCTTGTGCAGGACATAGATACAACTGTGCCCCTTTGCCTTTGCTCTACTTAATTGATTTTTGGAGAACAATGCCTCCATTTTTGTAGAATATTCATCTGCACATTTGTGGGGTTGTTTGGTCCTTTGAACTTTGTTTTTGTTGGGTTTTTAAAAAAAATACATTTCTGTATTTTGTGTGTGTGTGTGTGTGTGTGTGTGTGTGTGCTACAACATGTGTGGAGGTCACCTTGTGGAAGTTGGTTCCCTCCTTCTAACATGGAAGGTGAATCAAATCAGGTCACCAGGCTTAGTGTCAAGCATTTTCAACCACTGAGTCATCTCACTGGCCCTTGGTTTTCAAAGTTAAAAAATAGAAGTTAATTTTTAAAGTCTTCTGGACTCTGATTCCAGAGCTGAGGCTGGCTCCGCTGCTGGAAGTGTGCTTACACAGAGCATTCTGGCCAGCACTTGTAGCTCACAAGGATGACCTTGAACTCCTTAGAAGTGCTGGGATTACTGGGTACACCACCATGTACATAGTCTCATTCTCTTTTTTCTCTCAGTACTTCATCCCACTTTCCTTAGGGGTACCTCTGTCTATGTTGAAGGCTTTTTGTTTGTTTTCTTTTGGTCCTTTGGGTGTGATGAGAGAAGCAGAACCACTGGGAATAACACCTGGCAACAAACTTGTGACAGGGATCCTCACACAATTGTGAGAACTAGGTAAACAGTCAACATTAGGATACAGCTTCTAAGGTCAGTGGGCCAGGCAACTGGAAGGAAATAAAAGCCAAATGGAGGTGGGGCCAGGAGTATCCAGCCTGTGTAAGGACCAGCTGGAATCCCAGGGAAGGCCAGGAGCCCAGCTCCCTGCCTCAGCCTCTGGTCCCACTAAATTTGCAGATGTTCAGGGTGTAGCTAATGTTCTTCATGTAGCACTGAATACCACTAGGCTTCCAGAACCTTCAGAATGGCTTAAGGAGCCAGGAGGACAGAGAAGCCACAGGCCCAGCTGCGCCCCAGGGACTCCATGCCAGAAGACAGAGAAGCCACAGGCCTAGCTGCTGCTCCAGGGACTCCATGCCTTGTCTTGGCCCTGGACCAGGAGAGTGCAGAAGAAGACACGGAAGGGGCTCAGATAGCTTCAGCCCCATTTCACAAAACTGAGTCATCAGACACGAGTGTTCTGTGTCCTAGAGGGGCCGCCTGAGCAGAAAAGATGACTGCCGCTTTCTTCATACAGCCCAGACACCACCAAAGTTCCTCCAGCGGCTGCGCTAACACTGGGGCTTCTGAAAAACACACCCTAGCTTGGTTAATCAGTCCAAAACAGACTGTCCTGAGCCTCCAGCTTCACATCGGGGCTCCTTGTTGTCCAGGGCTCTCAGGGTATCCAGAGGAAAGCTCTGAAAGCCCCACGTCTAACATATGCAGGACAGGGGTTGTCAAACCTTCCTGTACAAGCACATTAAGTATGGTGGCTCTCCGGGCCACATATGGTTTCTGCCTCAAGTTTTCTGTGATCTTTCAAAAATGCAAAAACCATACACGTTGGCAGGTGGGAGCTCATTGTCCTGTGACAATAAGGCCCTGGGCACGGTCTGGAGCTCTGGGTGCTTCCTGCTGGCTTTGACTTCAGTCCTCCAGAACCTAGTGGGGGCTTGTTAACTTGCTGGGCTGCAGTCTCACCAGCAAGCGTGTGTGCTGGACTATTTCACTCTGAAGAACACACACCAGCACAGTGTGTCTGGATTCTGGGCAGAGGGCCCCAGGCTCAGCATTCTGTTTCAAAATTCAACACAAATCCGTTATTATGCATGGGAAACAAGTCCAGCAGAGTTTCCTTCCTCTTCCCTGAGCATTTTAGATATATGATTTGTTTTTAAAAGTCTTCAACAGACTAGGCAGCCCTCTGTAAATAGAGTTTCCACAAGCGACGGTAAAGCTTTGCCTTCCCTTGGACCGCCGGAGAGCCATCCTAGCAGAAGACCTTGTGAAAGAAATGGGGGTGTAGATAGAGGAAGCTGTGGACATTTACAAAAATGGTGTAAGGTTCCTCCCCCTCCTCCCCCTAGAAAAACTCAATAAAATTACTCCTAGTTTCTATGGAAAAATGGAACGCACATACCATTCTTCTTTCTAAGGATGTGCTTTACTCCATTTCCGAGCATGTGAGTCATACTGGAGAGCTGGGGGTGCCAGTGGTGAACCCTTTAATGCCACCACAGCAATGAAAACTCACTTAACACAATGCTTCTGTTTATTTCGAGGTGGATAATGATGGGTATGCCAAACCAGGGTCCAGGAGGGTTTTGACAACATTCTCCATGACTGATGCTCCTGCCAGAAATGTGATCCAAAGATAGAGAGGGCACAGGTTGCCCAGAAGCAGGGTTGCCTAGTTCATCCAGATTTTTTTTTTTTTTAGGCAGTCATCTCATGTAGCCCAGGCTGCCCTTAGACTCACTATGTTGCTAGGGATAACCTTGAACGCCAGATCTTCCTATCTCTACTTCCCAACTTCTGAGGTGGCAGGCATGTACCATCTTACCCACCACCTGTCTATGTTTATTAAAACAAATCATACACACTACTCCACACTGGGAAGATGAGGAAAAGTTTAGTGGACTTGATTCTCATTGTGTAATAAGATTGTGGGAATGTGACAGGGATGCACAACCTACACCCAAGAACAGTTTGGATCTGAAATGCCTCCTCAGGCCCATGTGTCTTGGTCTCTCTCGTGGCACTACTGTGAAACTTCACGAGGTAGGGTTTACAAAAAGGTTTCTTTCTTTCCTCTGCTCCCCATCCTCCCTCCCTCCTATTTCTCTGTCATGAGGTGAGTGGTTTTTCTCCGATACTGGCTCCCACCGAGGTGTACCATCATAGGCCCAAAGCGATGGGGCCAACTTAACATGGAATGAAGTCTCAAGCTACGAACCAAACAATGTAACCTATTAGAGTTGGCCTTTTAAGATGTTTATTATAGTGACAGAAAGCTAACATACTTCCATTTTCAGAAGGAACTTTTTTTTTAAATTCAATACAAACTTGTTGCCTTCTTCCTCCTCTTCTGCTGTTTCTTGAAGTGAGGTCTCCCCCGTGTTCCCTTGGCTACCCCAGAACGTGTTATGTAGACCAGGAGAGCTTTGAACTCAGATCACCTGCCTCTGCCTGTGAGTGCTGGGATTGAAGGTGTGCAGCACTATACCCGGCTTTAAGTTTTCTTTATCTATTAGGGGTGTGCTAGTTAAAGATGGCAGCCAACCCAAGACCACGCAGTTCTTGCTTCCCTAGCCTCATTGATGAAAAGTTAAATACAAGCTCCTCAAAGTGAGGCATGAGGAGATGGTTTCTGTAACTGTCCCTAGATTTCCCCTTACTTCCTTAGTCACCCAGAGGCAGGCTCTGGGTGGCTAAAATATAAATTTTCAAGGCCATCAAACAGATAGTGGCTGATGGTTAGCTATAAGGGTCAACACTGCATCCCTGAATTAACCAGACCTGCCTACAGGTGTTGAGGATGCAGCTGAGATATGGGGCTGAGGGAGGGGGAGATCTCCCAGAGGCTAATGATACATACAGTCCCCAGAGGCTTTGTTTACCTATGACCTCTGACCTGTCCTCACACAATCAGGCTTCGACTTTTATTTTGAAATAGAGGTCTTACTATATAGCCCAGGCTTGCTCTGAACTCCTGACAATCTTGTCTCAGCCTCTGGAGTGCTGGGGTCACAGGGATGAACTGTTAAACCTGGCTCTATACCCTACATGCTGCAATTAGGGTAAAATGCACCTATCAGAAAAATATGTCACTCAGAGTTTGTGGTCCAGTGAAAATAAATGCATCCCCACTGCTGTGCACCCGTAATATGGCCATCAGTAGTTTATTTTACTCATCTCTATTAATTGTTTTGAACACCTTTTCTATGGCCACACTTTCCATTCCACCGTCAGCTTCTTCCACCCTTTGGTTATTCTTTGTCCTCAACTGCTTTGACCCCTCTTCGCTTCCCAGGCAGTCACACTGGACTGTCCCAGTCACCATGGCTCCTCTCTCTAGTGTCTTCCTCTAGAACATCTCCTTCCTACTGGTTAATGAGCTGGGACAGGGAGGGACTGACTGCCTTGCACCTCATAAAGCACCAAGGGAGGCCTCTTCCCCTGGGAGAGTTCCTCAGGAGATAGGACTTCAGGATGAGCCCACACAGCTGGCTAGGCTAGTCAAGGCTGAGTCTCTGAGAATGAGGGTCTCCACAGGAGGCCGGTACGTCAACCCACAGCCCTCAGAACAGTACAAATGGGACATTGGGCACTGTGCTGATGCCTCAGGCAGGACTTCATCCTGGCAGCTTCCAGCCTGCTGATCAAAAAGAGTCTGAGAAAACCAGCGGACTATGCCCAGTGCTCCCTGGCCAGGTGTAATGAGAGAATGACCAAAGAAGGATTCTAGGAGGACTGACAAAGACCTATGGGTGTCCCAAATAGGTGAATAAATAACTTCAAGGGCAGGTGTGATGTCTTTAACACCTGCACTGGAGAAGCAGAGGCAGGCAGATCTCTGTGAGTTTGTTGCCAATCTGGTCTACATAGTGAGTTTCAGGACAGCTAAGACTACACACAAAGATCCTGTCACTAACAACCAAAAGCACAAACAAACTTCTTTAAAATTTAAAAAATTTAAAAACAATTTAACAAGTAAGAAGCCATTGCACTAAATGTTTTAAGAGTGTGGTTTGGTGGAAAATTGACAAGTAGAATCAAAGAGACACACGAGAAGAAAATTCATGTTGGCCTTAGCCAAGAACAGCTACCATGGGGCTTCCCTGCGGTGATTAGAGTGATGGGGCCATAGGGAGGCTCTATGGAAAGGTTCTGTTAGTCTGGAGACTGTGTCCCTACAGTGCTTGTGGGTGACAGGTAATAAGGGCCATAGGGAAGGAGTCTATGCAGTGTGTGTGTGTGTGTGTGTGTGTGTGTGTGTACCAGTCGCTCAGAACATGGTTCTACAATGGTAGTAAGATCAAGGCCTCGGCTGGGTGGTAGTGGCACACGCCTAATTTAATTCCAGCACTCAGGAGGCAGAGGCAGGCGGATCTCTGAGTTGAAGGCCACCCTGGTCTACAAGAGCTAGTTCCAGGACAGGCTCCAAAGCTACAGAGAAACCCTGTCTCGAAAACCAAAAAAAAAAAAAAAAAAAAAAAATCAAGGCCTCTAAAACAACCCCCCATCCCGGTTCCCCCCAACTCCAACTCAGAAAGGGCAACAAGAACACTGGAAATCAACTTTCCGTTTGAGAACACCTGAAATCAGCCAAAGGTCTAGGGCGGTCACTGACAGCCAACAAGGCATGACAAGGCACGAGGCCCCAGACCCACCCATCCCAGGGAAATGTTACCCTAATGCTCCACCTGCCTGGCAGCTCTCTGAAAGCAGCTCCTTCAGGGGTCATCCTCCTGACTCGATTGCAAAAACAACTTCATCCCAGGTTGATGAGATGGCTCAGGAGGTAAAGTCGCTTGCCACTAAGTTTGACATTGAAGTTTAACCCCCAGAGCCCATATGATGGAAGAAGCAGTCATGTTCCCAGCTTGGGTAAAGGGCCACTCTGGCCTCAGGCCTCTGCACAACGTCTTCTGGGAAAGCTTCACTCCTGAGGCAACACACAACGGCCAGTAGGCTCCACGAACTGTGACAGGGAGGGTTTAGACCTTGCTCTCCTCCTTAGGCTGCTGGTCCTACGGGTTTGTGACTTACAGGAATGAGGATGGGACCTCCGATTCCTACTGCCCTCACCACAAATAAATCAATGGGACACCTTTGTCCCTTGGTGACTGTTGAATCCAATCAGTGGCAAAATATACAGTTACCTGAGGTTAAAAAAATCATAATATATCTGATAGGAGTCTTACAACTTAGCAACAAAAATCAAGGTAACTAACCTGATTTTCAAAGCGGGCTAACATTTAGGTTTGTCTATTTCTCCAAAGACATGGCCTGGAGGGCCCAAAGCTCAGCTCATGTTCAGCATCACTGGGATCGGAACCAGAGTGAGGCAGCACTCCACTGTGGCTGGAATAGCCAGAGAGTTACCAATAAGCTGAAGGTGGCAGCACACTGGCCTGACATGGGAAGATCGTGAGTTCAAGGCTAGCCTGTGCTACATTAGCGGGATCTTGCCTTAAGACATTACCCATCTTAAAAGAGAGAGAAAGAGAGAGAGACCTGACAAAAAGTTCATGCAGGAGTGTGGGGCACGAGCGTGTGCACATGCTTTTGGTGGCATTGTAAAAGCGGTGCGGTGATTCTGTGAAACTGTTTGGCTGCTCTTTAAAAAGTGACCCCTTAACATCCTGCCTCCCAGTCAGTTCCAATCCTATGTATCCTCTGTACAGGAGGGACCTGAAAGCCGAGGTCTGTGCAGGAAAACCTGTATGTTCCTATCTGCAGCTGTGTTATCTATGACGCTACTAACACTATAGCCAGTGAGGTGGATCTGCTTGGAAGGGCGCTACCGCCAAGTCAGACAGCCTTGAGCATCATTGGAATCACAGTCAAAGTGGGAACCAACTCAGAAAGCTGAGAGAAGCTATCTCCTGACTACTACATGTACCCTGTGGTGTTCACTCACTCTCTCTGCAATAAAAAAAAGTGAAAAAAAAATGAGAATGACCCAAATATCCAAGCAGCCGTCAACTGATGGATGAGCGGACAAATAAGCTCTTATCACCCACAGAACCATTGAAACGTGAAGGCAGAGGAGTTCAGGAGCACATCTTGGAGTAGATGAACACAGAAAGCACCAAAGTAAGTGAAAGTCATGCCACAGCAGACCCTGTACCAAACACGTCCAGAACAGACTGCAAGTGTATAGGGATAAATAGTAGATTGATGGTTTCCAGAGACCCAAACGAGGATGAGGGAGTTGGGGATGACTGGTGATGGCTATATAGTTTCTCTGGGGAAAATATGAAAATGTCCTAAATTTAGACATGCGACACTCATAATAATGTAAACAAACATCATAGGAAATATTTTACAGGAAGTAAAATATACTCAATAAAGCTGGTAAAAAAAACAAATTTACCCTTAAAATTCCTTCGTATTATTCATCACTATTATTTCTAATAGGGAAAGGTGGTTTTCCAAGGCATATTCCAGGAAATCAAAAGCTCTGTGTACCAGAAGCACCAGTAATGTCTAATGTGTAGATCCAATAAGCATCTTTGCATGGATCAAAAATATAAAGATTAACAGACTGTCTAGCAGAGAAGGAGATGACGCAGTCAGTAAAATGCTTGCTATACAAGCGTGAGGATCTAAGTTTGGTCTCTAGAATCCATGTCAAAAGCTGGGCATGGCAGCATGCGCCTGTAGTCCTGGTGATGGGGAGTCAGAATCCGTGTAAAAAGCTGGGCATGGCAGCATGCACCTGCAATCCTGGTGATGGGGAGTCAGAGACAGGAGGACCCCAGAGGCTTGCTGGTGAGCAAACCTTGAATCAAATGGCAAAGTTTTTTACTCAAATATATTATAAAAGAAGGAAAGAAACAGGGAGAGAATCTGAGAGGAAGGGGAGGTTTGAGAGAGGGAGGGAAGGAGAGAGCTGGTCATTTTAGGATGAGCAAAGAACTGTCAGTTAAGACAGTCGGGGACCCTCACTCCTTCCTTCCTGCTTTGGCGGCAGTGAGCAGACAGAAAAAGCAAAACCCTCCTTTGTTCTGGCTCCCATTTCTCAGCAGTCAGCCCAATTGGAAACCAACACAACATCCTGGGGGATTAAGGACATGAGGCAGGAATCGCTGGGCATTTATCCGCATGAACTGAACACTTTCTCAACACTCCTCCTTTCTGTTTATACTGTGCTCCACTCATTCAGCTTTCCTTCTAATTAAAAAGGAATACATGCCCAGAAAACATACAAACTATGTCCTCCCTCCATCAAGTAATTGAAGGCCAGCTGAATTTGAACTGGTCCCTTTCACAAGCTGTAACCTCCGTGTCTCTCCATTCATTGAAACAAAAAGGGAAAAGCTTTTATTTAGTTCAGCACTTGTCAAAAACATGCCTGCAGAAACAAGAGCAATCTTGTTCTAGAAAGCAATCTCCAAGTGCCAGACGGCAGAGGGATGGCCATTGTTTAAGGTACAGCAGCCATAGAGCCTCAGAAACCGGCTAGCACGTGGTATTGAAGGGTCTCACCAAATGGTAGGTAGCATCGGGACAAACCCAAGAATCTTACCACATTTAGTTGGTGCCCTGCTTGCTACCATGAAATTAAACTTAATTAAATAGTGCCCTCCAGAGGCCACTGGGAATTTAACTGTGCTGACAGAGTCTGGAAAAAGTCCAAAGAAAAAGCAATTTAATTTTCTTTTGTGTGTATACAGAATCAGTGCTTGGGCATGGTGTCCCTGGCTAGATGAGAACCAGCCCCGACTCCTCAGCAGTCTCGGACAGGGGCTTATCTGTTTGCAAAACATCTTTTATTGAGGACACGGAAATGTCATGAAACAGAGTCCAGCTGGGCATGGTGGGAACTGGGATCTGCCCAAGTCTTCCTGGGAACCCTCTCAGCCCTGTTTGCCCCTCATGTGTCCCTCTAAAGGGGTTGGCTTTCTCTGTCTTTCTGTGAGTGGTGGATGACTCACTCCAGCTGCTTCTAGGACCCAATTCCAGGCATCTAAAAATGAGACCTTGCAGTCTGTTTATGCCACTGAACAGCCTGGCTTCACTGGTTCAACTCCAAACTCCCAGGACTTAATCTGGATGCCAATCAAGTCTCCAGGAGGGACTGAGCTTATCTACCTGGCAAGTGGTGGTGGTGGTGGGGGGAGCGTGGCGGCCAATAGGTGGAGGTTGGAAAGGCGCCTGGGGGTGAAGGGAGAAAGAACCAGAGTCCTGCGGGACAAAACAAATTAGAAAACCCGGAAGTGCACGCAGGAAGGACAGGTGCTTCCAAGAGTGATTTTTAATACCCTACTACCCCTGACCGACTGTTTCTAGAGGCGCTCACACACCACCCTCCATGAGACCCCCAAGCATGACCTCACTGAACCCCCACAGGGCTCCCATATCAGTCCTATTTTCAGAAGGAACTACTGGCAGCAATGACTGTTTGCTTAGTGTTTTCCCCAGAGCTTCATTTCCACTTAAAAGCTGGACCCAAAGCTTAGCAAGGTTGAGCCAAGGTCTAAGCTGAAGCTTCTGATGATGCTGGGCTGTCAGCATTAACCACCTTCTTCCCCTGTGTAGCCCAGAGGATGGATGGTGATGCTGCTGCACGGAAAGCACCAGAACAGATCTCATTCCCAGGGAGATGTAATCATGAGGCCGGTGGGATTCCTACATGGAGAGCAATGTGGGGAGACTGGAGGGGGGATTGCTACTGACCAGCACGTGGCCCTCATGGTACTTTTATCTTACTGTGTAACAAATGCCATGCATGCAGTGGCTGTGGAAAAACACCCATCATTCATGTGTTCGTTATATACTGTATATGGATGTATACAATATTTTAATGTATATGGATGCTTTGTCTGCATACATGCTTGTACCCTCAGAGGCCAGAAGAGGGCGCTGGATTCCCTGGGACTGGAGTTACAGATGGTGTGGGTCTCCCTATCCGAGCTAGGGAATTGAACTTGGGTTCTCTGGGAGCGGAGCCCACGCTCATAACTGCTGATCATCTCTCCAGCCCTTACCGTGGTCCTTAAGGGAAAGATCAAGTTACAGGATAGCCAGGCTCTGCTCAGCATGATATAAGACTGGCATGGGGCTGAAGACCATGCCATCTACACCTCAGGACCCCCAATATCACTGTTTGCTGGCAGAATTCAGCCACTCACACGTGTAGGATTAAAGTCCCATTCCTGGCTATTCACTTAGATGTTTGACTTCCTTCAGACCAGATGGGAGCATGCTCTCTATCCCTCCTGTCTCCGGGCAAAGTGCTTCGAATGTGTTCATGCGATTAGGTGAGACCCACCCTGACCATTTCTCTTTCTTAAAGTCACCTATGCTATGAAATATGACCTAATCATAAGAGAAAAACCCTTCAAATTTAGTCTCAGGGGCATGAGGTCACGGGCAAGACAGGAGTGTGAAATCTTGGGACATTTTACAAGCCTGTCCCCTCCCCTCATTCCTGGATTAAGAGCAATATGTAAAGCATAGTTGTTTACAGTGTGTTGGGGTGGCAGAGATAAATTCTGTAGGGGGACTTGAACTGGACCTAGAAGGGTGGAGCATGGTGGAAAAGACAGCACGTCCCAGGATGGTCTCGGGAAACTCAACATCACGACTGCCTTTGCAAAGTGCAAAAGGTGATCATTTCAAAGAGCAGCAACAGAAAGTTCAGCCATCAGGTGGTGGAGGGGACCAGCGTGAGTAAATGGAACACAAACACAGATACTGTGGGGCAGGTACAGACACAGACATAAATAAAATCTGTGCACACACGCGCGGCCAAGATAAACCAAGCCTTGCAAAGTCATTCAGGTCAAGAGATTACTAGTAAGTGGTGGTTTTTATAATCACACTGAAATTTAGGAAGAGTTAAGATATAATTTTGTTGTCCCACAGCCAGAGAAATGCTAGTTAAATTAAAATTTAAATGATGAAGATGAATTTTAAGATATAATCATTAAAATTGGTAGGAGAGTGTCAGGTGTCTAGGAAGATGATATTGATGTAGGGGTAAAGCAGGAAAAGATGATTACAAAGGAAACAGACTGAGGCTGGGGAAGTATTAGTGTGAGGGACCTTGCCTGAAATGTGCACGGCTCTGGCTTTAACCCTAACACCGCAAAAACAAAACGAAAAGCCAACCAAAGAAAACCCAACAGCTCCCATCTATTAAAACACTTAAAACTTCAAGGCAGTAGTAACATTGATTTTTAGAAGGTTGGGAAGAATTTTAACCATCGAGGACACAAGGATTAAAGCCAGTAACTTCTAAATGCCTATCCGATATTCAGGAGCCTCGCATGTGGGCAGAGGATGGTTGTCTGGTTAGATGACCTGTTAGACAAACAAATGACAGATGTGTTAAAGCATCCTAATGGGGATGCTTTTATAAGCATTTTTGATTATAAGCTGAACCTTATAATCAAGTAAGTACCAGTTAAAACCACAAAGCTGGTGCCATGTTGCATGCCTGTGTAATCCTGGCACTCTGGTCGTTTAGGTAGGAGATAGTGGGTTCAAGGGCAGCCTAGGCAAAATATCATCTCAAAAATACATTCACACACACACTCCATAAAAAAGTCATATGTCTATTAAGTAAGTATTTGTGTAAAACAGGATGCCCAACTTAGAAATGCTTGTGGCACACTCTTGCCCACACATTATTTGTGGTAGAGTACATGAGTAAACAATTCATGGAAGTAACTTCGTGAAAATGTCCTTGGACACAATATGTTCATTCTAAGGAATATGATCAAAGAGGCTGACTCAGAGGCATTTCAAAAGAAATGTTAAGGACAGCCCTGAAACCAGTCAGCAACCAAAAGCACATGCTTGCCTAAGTCATCATCAACCACCATACCCATTGAGATTAAGGTCGGTGTTGTGGTACATGCCCGTAATTTCCAGGACTTGGGAGGCTGAGGCAGGAGGACTGCTTCGAGTTCAAAGATAGGTTGAACTACACTGTGAAACCCTGCATCAAAAACAGCCAAAGGCAGAGGCATAAAAGATCTCTGTGGGTAGGAGGCTAGCCTGGTCTATATAGGGAGCTGGAAGACAGCCAGGACTACATAGTGAGACCCCATCTCATCTACAGAGCGCGACAGAACAGCTGCGGCTGTTACACAGAGAAACCCTGTCTCAAAAAGAACAAAACAAAACAAACAAAAAAGGATTCTTGGAAAGATAGTCCAAGGATGGTAAGAGAGGAAAGCTCTGGGCTGGAGGTAGTTAGAAGAGGTTTGGGTTCTCACTCGCCACCCTTCTGTTCTGTTCAATAGCTCTCTGTGAGCAAGCCAGCTTTCCCATGCAAGCAGTCAAGAAAGGTAGCTGGAAATGCAAACAATACAGAAGACAGGTCGGATGGAATCAAGAAGATGAAGCCTGTCGAGTCGGAGATTAGCGTGTCAGAGATTAGCATGTCAGAGAAACATTAAATGGTCAGGACCAGGCTAGCAGACACACACGCTCTTCTGGTCTTCAAATGCTGTCTCAGTGTTGCTGCTGACATGAATAAAAATCTGTGGCCTGCGTAGGAACTGAGTATCCTAGGAACGAATTTGATTTAATAACTGTAAATATGCTGCTCTCAAACAGTGGTTCTCAGCCTTCCTAAAGTCTTTAACCCAGTTCCTCATGTTGTGGCGACCCCCAACCACAAAATTATTTCATTGCTACTTCATAACTGTCATTTTGCTACTTGATATGTGACCCCCAAAGGGATCACGACCCACAGGTTGAGAACCACTGCTCTAAAATGAATAAACAGGACACTCAGTGAAAATTTTTAAAAATTAAAAGCTCCCCTGAGAGATGGTTCAGGTGGTTAAGAGTCATTACGGCACTTCCAGGTGGCTTAAGTTTGGTTTTAAGCACCCATACCAGGCAGCTGATAACCACTTGCCACTCCAGCTCTAGGGGCAACCTCCTCTTCTGGCCTCCTTGGCACCTGCACACACACGGCATGTATACATGCAGCTACATCAATAAAAATAAAATCTTTGTCAGGCACTGTGATGTATGGCTTTAATCCTAGCACTTGAAAGCTGAGGCAGGTGGGTTTCTGTGAGATCAGCTTGGTCTCAGTAGGGTGTTTCAGAAAGCTAGACAGGGCAACACTGTAAAACCTGTCTTCTAAAAATCACACATTGTCTATATATTTAATTGATGCACAGGTGACGTTCTGTGTTAGATGATTGGAACCTAGCAGTCTTGGGGACAGTGGGGATAGAGCCTTCCCTGAGTCAACAGCTTGTAAAGCAAAGAACTAGAAGAGCAGGGCCTTGGATGCCTCCTAGAAAATGATACCAGAGTTCTACCTGGGGTTTGGGAAGGAGGCAGAACATTCTTACCTAATAGCTAGCCATCTACTGTGGCTCCTGGAGTCCTGACCCTTACATGACTGTTGTAAAACAGGAGATAATCTAATAAAGAACGATAACATAGTATCGATCGCTCTGCAAGAGACAATCCAAAGAGCCTGCACAAAATACCTCATAAAAGCTGAGGAGCATCTGGGGGTAGCTGAGGGAGGGGAAAGGGTCCGACTACAATCTATTGTATGTATGATAAAATCAAACAACAACAGTAGTAATAGTATAGGCTAGGCATGGTGGTGTATGCGTTCAACTCTAGCACTTGGGAGAAGAACTTTGTGAGTTTGAGGCTAGTCTAGTCTGCATAGTGCATTCCAGACCAGCAGGGGCTGCATAGTGGGACCTTGTCTCGAACATAAATATAGAGCCTGCTTGAAATGTAGCTCAGGACGGCAGTCTCCGCCCACTGCGCACTCTCATCCCTGGAGAGCGAGCTCTGCTCTCCAGTAAGGTCCCTTCTACCCTGAACTGTGTGTGGGACTTCTTTCCAGGGAGGTCACAAGGACTGGGGAGCCAGTTTGTTTTTCCCCCTCAGGATTATCTTGTCTCTGTTGGAGTCAGTGTCCTTGCTGCTTACTCTTCAGGACCAGACAGGAAGGAATTCTCAGGAGCGCATGTCTGGACTGCCACAACTCACCCCGAAATCTGACAGAGCCCCGATCTACACGAGCTGACGGGGTAAGGATATCCATCCGCCATTTCCTCCCTTACAGCCGCTCTTGCCTCATCCGGTGAATATGCATCTGCCATGGTAAAGGCCAAGGCTTTACTAAGAAATCCCAGTTCCTTTAACACTGTATAGCCTTATACCAGGCCAAGGACTGAGTCAACTGGTACTTTAGCCATGGAAATAGCTCAGCCTTTATCTCCTTCCTCCTCCTCAATGGGGGAAAAAATTAAAGTCCAGGAGACAGTGTAAATAGATCATCCTTTTTCTGTTTGGGGAGCTGGAGGATTAAACTATCACTGCAGACCTTGTGTGCCCACCCCTTTTCATCTTGGAGAACCCTAATAGCCCCCATGTTACTTTACTCTGGGCATTTCAACATTTAGGCTGGGCCACCCAAAAAGTCACCAGTAGTCATGGTCTGTCAAATATTTAAGTAATGTAAGTCAAATTCACATAGTCAAAATCTTTGGAGGAAGATCATATTCAAAGCTGAGTTGTATGGGGATATCCATGTAACTATTTAAGATATATTTTATTTGTTTTTACAGGCTGGAGATTTGAATCCATGCCAGACAAGTGAGCTGCTACTCAGTTACAGCCTCAAATTGTTTTTGTTTTGTCAAAACAAGGTTTCTCTGTGTACCCCTGGCTGTCCTGGAATTCCCTCTGTGGATCAGGCTGGCCTCAAACTCAGATCCACCTGCCTCTGCCTTCCAAATACTGAGATTAAAGGTATGCACCACATCTGGCCAGTCTTCTTTTCAATTGTACACAGCTGAGTCCCTAAAACATCAGGTTTCGTTGCCTTCACCCCCCCCCCCCGCTCTGTGAAGCTACCGAAAGTGAACATCAATAAAGATGGGAGTCTCGGCTTTCTAATTCTGTGAGCAAGGCTGCACAGTGTCTTGCCTCCCTCTCAGAAGTCTCTAGGAGGGTTAGGAAGTGATCCTGCTACCAAAGCTTGAATTTCAGAGACCCTCTAAGGAAAATGAATGCCATGTGGGGACATTTGGCACCAAAAAGTGGAAGAATATGAACGCTCAAACCTGTTCAATACCCAAATATGGAAGATGAAGCAGAAGATAATTTTCCCGCTAAAGGTTCTGGAATGCCCACAGAGAGACTGCAGTCATGCCAGATGCTTCTCTCCTTACGCTTCCCGGGGGCAGCAGTTCCTAGACATAAGAGGCACAGTTGAAAAGTGGGACACTGGGCTTTCCATCTTCCTGGGCGGGAGTCGGTGGCTGGACCGCTGGCATTCAGTTCCAGCTCAGGTACCAGGAGCAGGTGGTTGGGGTGAGAAAGCACATCTGGACAGGGTGTTGTATCATAAAGAGTCCCTCCTTTAATGCCACCTCTTCATAAAAGCAAGTGGATCCAGCACGAGGGATGCAGTAGGCATGAAACGCTGGGTCCTGTCCCTGGCACCACGTAAAGCAGGAGTGGCGGTACACGCCTGTGGTCTCAGCACTCAAGAGGGAGAGGCAAGAGTGTCTGAGGCTAAAGGTCAGCCTCTGCTCCATAGTGTGTTTGTGGTCTTCAAAAAACAAAAAAAAAGTGGACCCTAAAACGTCACTCAAATGGCTGTGGATGAGGGTGTACCAATTCTGCCAGCTTTCTCTAAGAACACACTCACTCCATTAGCCAGTGTAGTGCTAGAAACTGCAGTTACTGACTTCCCTTAAAAGACTTGCTGGTTCTCAGTGTCTGGAGTTTAAAAAAAAAAAAATGAGAACCTCCCTCCTCATCAGTCTTGAGGAGCCCAGCAGGGTGGGTCACATGACTCATTTTCTGTGGGGACCCAGGGGCCAGGAGTGAACGTTAGAAGAACAGTGTCCTGTTCACATTCTGATGTTTCAGCATGGTTTAGGCGGTGTGATTCTACACAGAGCTCTGACTACCATAATTGCCACCTGAACAGCACAGCTGTGAAACACACTCGGCTCAGGAGACAGACAACCCCCAGCACTTTCTCGCTCAGTGCTTGAGTTCAACCACAAGATGGCAGACAATGGCTCTCAGATTCTCCATGGCCTTGACAGGGTGGCAGTTGGGAGCTGAGAGACAGAAGGCAAACTTGATGTTCCTCCTTAGTAATCTCAATGATGTTACTATAAGCTATAGTATAATGAGATGGAAGATTCTAGATGTTATCCCCACTCTTTATGAAACATGAGGAAAACTTAATTTTCTATTTGTTTTGATCATAAACCACAGAGAACTATCCTAATGCCATTTGTTATTATTTACACAGTTGAAGGAAAAGGTTCTAGAATCTGAATCAAAGGACGCAAATTTGATGCCTGTGAAGATACGCGATCTCAGGAAAACACTTCTCTGAGCCTCGGTTACTTCTGTGGTACAAGAAAGCAGGACATGAATAAACTTGAGAGAGCTTCCAGAACCAAGTCATGCAATGAACTTGCATGGGAAGAAATCAAGCCGAAAATAACGAAGTACAGCACCGACATGGGTCATGGACCATTTTCTTCACCCTGCATCCTTGGGGGAATGGGCTATTCCACATGGCGAATTTTCCAGATAATTGAATTTTAAATGCTGAAACTTGTTTTCCTTTTAACCTTCAGCAATGGAAATCTTTCTAAAGTGTGTCACACGCTTCTCTGGCTTCTTAGAAAGCATGCCGAGTATAATTTAACCTTTCCTTAATATCTCTAGGTCATCAAGGTGACCACCTCTTACTATCTATATATAGTCTTGCATGGAGCGCTAGGTGCCTCTGGGTATATATGCAGGGAAACAAGACCCTGTGCTAAGTGGCTCTAGGGACTATATTCTAAAGCTATAATTGGAGATTCTTCCCAATTTGTCTTTTACTACATTACCTCCTGCACTCGTTTCTCCAAGTAACACCTTCTCGTAGCCTCTTGACACTCTGCCTAAATCTGCTTTAATCCAGACAGAACTCAAGGTTGCCATGGGTAACCAGAGTCTAAGCTTGTACCAACCCTAAATTTATTTTTCCATGTGATTTTGAGGCAGAGGGGACTGAAGGCTGCTTCTAACTAGGGCTGACTTCTCAGCTAGTCTCGATTGCAAAGCATGCTCCTGGGCCACGTTGTCCGTCACCGTAAGTCTGTCCAGGCCACATTTACCCAATGGGACCACAGACTGCTCACACTCCAGGAACACACGGGTACTGTCTGGCTGGGGGACTGGAAGACCCTGTGCCTGCATGAGTCAGTGTTCCTTTGAGTTAAGTGGCCAGCACCCAGTCCATTGCAGCTACATAATACAGGAGCCCACCACTTATTCATGGTTTCAGGTATTTGTGGTCAAGAAGCACAAAATGTATAACACAGTAAGATATTTTGAGAATGAAGACACATTCAAATAACTCATTGAAGTAGTTTGTTATGATTGTCCTATTTTAATAGTACTTATGGTGACTAACTTCTTCCTACATGCTAGCCTTTGCCATGAATGTGCATGTATAGGAGATAGCCCACCAGTACAGGGGTAGAGACTGTGGATAAATGGGATCACTGTGACTTCACTATCATTGTCTCTTGTGACTGAGGAGCTGTGGGAGAGTTTGAGACTTTCTCAAACTCAAAAGCCTTTACTCTGTTGTGGTGTGTGTTGTGGGTGCAGGTTCCCTGAGGGAATGGGTGGGGTGCTTAAAGGTACTCTGGACTGAGTGTCACCCTTATGCCAGCTTCACAGTTGCGGGTCCATAAATCATATTCTTTCACCTACCACGCAGCTCTTATTAGGAAAACAGAGTCAGCCTCCTGTTCCAAGGGAACTGACTTACAGTCACAAGGTTTCTGGAAGCCAGAGCGACTCCCTAGAAGGCCTGTGTCCTCTGTGCTGGGGCTCTGTTCACATTTATTAACCTATAAAAATTTCTGAAGTTAACCTTCGGGAAAAAAATACATTTTAAAAGTGAAACATGAACCCTTTTACTTTTAAGAAAAGTCTATTTGTTTTTGTTTGGGTGTGTGGGTTCCATCTTAATTAATTCCATGTTTTGTTACCAATTTGGAATGATCTCCCCCTCCCCGGGAACAAATCTGGTTTAGAGAGCTAGTGGAGGAGTGACTAGGGCTACAAAATATGCCTTGTAGGAGCTAATCTAAAAACCTTCCCCATTTCTCCCTGCACCACACAGAAGTAATGGAACAGTTCAGAAAATCCCATCTTTCCCAGATTGGTGACCATGAATCTTATTAACAGAGGCTCTCCCAGGGGTTACCAGCTATCCGGGGTGGGGGGAGGGAGGAAATGATATCATGTGTGACTGATACTCCCCACTCTTCCAGGGTATTCTCTGAAGATCACAGCTAGAAGAAACTATCACCCCTCAAAAATTTCTTGGGGCACCTAGAAACAAACTGTGGCCCACGATAGTACCAACTGTAGAGGAGGCTCCTTCAGGCCTGGGTTCCATCCTGGAGGTGTGTGGTTCCATACAAGAAGGCTGTCAAAGCCACCCATGGCTATGTGTATAATTTTGAAGTAAGCAACCATGACCTCATCTTTTACATTTTGCACCTGTTCCTCCCACACTCAATACATAAAACTCTTCAAGTGTCCTCCTCCAAAACACAAAGTTATCAGAGAGTTTTATGTACTATGAAGAGAGTCGAAGTACCACCCATGTTAGCTCCCAACACTGTTGTAACTAAGTACCATAAGCTGACTGGATTAAGAAACAGAAACTTAAAATCTTACCGCTCTAGAGACTAGAGGCACAAGATCAAGGGGCTAGCAGAGCCGGTTTCCCCTGGTGCTGGGGACAAACTTGCTTCAGTTCTCTCTTTTAGCTCCTGGCAGTTCTTTGGCATGTTACAGCATAACTCATCTTGACATGTCTTCACCCCCGAATGTCTGTGTCCAAATTAGCTTTTGATAAGGACAACAATCACATTGCATTAACCACCCCCACTTCAGTATGACCTCATCTTAACTACATGTGCAGTTGTCTTACTTCTGAACAAGTTTGTATTCTGAGGCACTGGAGACTAGGACTTCACCGTAAGACTTGGGGGAGGGTGCAATTCAGCCTATTCCATCACATAAAACAATTTGGAATTCAGAAATAAACTCAAGACAGGTAGACCAGATGGCCCAAAGAGTTTCTTATTCTAGATATGATTCATATTGTTAGCAGACAGATATGAAGTTGGTATACTGGCCCCCAAAACACTTTGCTTTCAAACCTAGGGGTGAAGAGGCTGCCAAAACTTGAAGAGGTCCATGGGGGTCTCAGTAGAACACTAGCTCCTACTCAACACCTCTCAGGACAAATCCCCACATAGCAAAGTAGAAAGTGTCAGTTATAATGAGTGGGGAAAAAAAATCTTGAAAACACTCAAAACCTCTTTTAAAATCCCAGCGATAGCTTTCCGTATGCATGGGCTCTGCATCTGAAGAGGAGAGGAACTGTGAACTGAAAACACTTCGTATTTGTACTGAACTATTGCTATTTCACAAACAACACCGTATAATAGCTAACAGCTATTTGCATTGTTTTAGTTATTGTAAATAGTCTAGAGATAATAGCATTCAGAAGGATGTGCATACTTTAGAGGCAAATATTACATCACTTGCATCATTTGTACAAAGGACTTGAGCATTCCTGGACTTTGGTATTCACTGAGTATCCTGGAAACAGCCTTTCTCAGATCCTGAGAAACAACTGTACCAAGAACCTGAGTCTTGCTTCTGGTCCCCAAGCTGCAGTTGTACCTAAGTTGGCCAAAGGATTTCTGTTATGGCTTGGGAGTAATCTGTCTCCCAAGGGTTAATATGTTGAAGCTTGGTCTTCAGTGTGACAATATTGGCAGGTGCTATGGACTAAGGGGTGAGGCCAAATGAGAAGTCCTTAGGTCAGTTGGGAGCATGACTTAGAAAGGCAAAATGGGACCTCTCTTTTTCTGGATTCGTGTCTGTTGATGACCATGTTCCTATGGCAACACTGCCCACCATTAGACCTTCACTGGTGCCTAAACCTACAGGGCTTCCTAATCTTAAACTTCTAGGACTATAAAACTAAGTAAATTCATTTATTCATAAGTAACCTCCCTTAATCATTTCATTATAATAATGTAAAACCAGTCTAATCTGTGTAAGTCCTTTTAGAAGATGAGGCAAAAGGCTTATTTCCTTGTTAGGTTGGGTAGGAGGAGGTCTTGTTGGTTTCCTTTTTCCCTGGTGTTTGTAGTTATACTAAGGAGGTATTTTGTGCAGCCATAAACCATCCATGAAATTATGTACCCAGCTACAAGACTACAGATGTAACACTGTGGTTAGGAGCACAAATTGTGGAGCTAGACTTAGCTGGGTTCAAATCCCAGTTCTGTCTCTGACTTGGGTAATCTTGGGCAAGCTGAATGCGGTGGAGGGTGAGCTTCTCATATAGACATGCCATTAAGTAGTAAGTGAGGTACTGGAAGGCAGCTGCCCACTCCGGTAGACACTACTCAAATAAGTGCTGCATCTTTTAAATCTTCGAAAAAAGGCCAGGAAGTTAGCCTTGACAGTATCAAGCCCGCCTCCTTGTCTTCCACTGTTAATGTCTGTTATGAAGCCATGAATGGGTGCCTAGGAGTCCAGATGCACAGGAGAGTATGAACTCAGATCTGAGGCATTCAACTCACATACATGCCAAGGAAAAACTGGTTTCTGACCAGGCCTGGGATGCAACGTGTAAGCCTTGGAATATCCTGTCCAAGGAGAATACCTCCATGTATCGGGGCAATGCCACAGAGCTTATACTAACCATGTGGTTTATGTGAGAGCTCTGGCCCACATGGTATTAATTTACCACTGGAGGAACTAGAGGCGAGGTGACTAAGGTCAGTACCAAATAACCAACCCCCATAAAAACCCTGGACACGGAGCCTTGTGTGAGCTTTCCTGGTGGCAATACTCTGTGTAGGGACCTCCGAGTACTGTGTATACGGATACTAGGTGGCAACTGAAAACAGGCATTGTTGCCTCTAGAGTCCACCCTGTAGCTTTCACCATGGCTGATTTCAGGCTTCATCTTTCACTGGGGTGAACTGTAACCATGACAGCTATTCAGAGTACTGAGTCCCTCTAGCCTATCTCCCAGCCTGACTATGGCTCTGGGAAGCTGACTCACCAGACACAACACAGCTGTCTGGTCTGAACTTCTTACACTGTAGGGACAGGTAGAAAATACAAGGACGCCAGGATGGGCATCTGTGCTTTGAGTCTTATGGGAGTCCTGTGCCTGTGGGGGATGAAGTGATGCTCAGATGAAACTATTCCTGGACCACAGCCTTGGGATTCTGTTGCCAGTGAGATGCTGGGCTGAGTAACATCATCTAACTCAATGGAATGTTTCTTATGCTAGTTTTGCTTAGTGTTTATTTTTTTTTAACCCCAAATTTTGGGGAAAGAGAAATGCCTTGAGTCTAGGTGCTCTTATGAATGGAAAAGAAAAAAAAGAAAGAAAAAGAAAATAATAATAAAACAAACCAACCAGGTAGTCAATGACCCTACTGACAAACGTCCACTACAGTAGATGCTGCTCAATAAATGGTATTTCTAGGAAGCGAAATTTGAAAAATCAAGTTTCCTTGTCATCTGCTGTAACTGCTGGGGTGTTATGAGGCAATAGAAGCCGAGAACTCACTGTGTTTTCCTGTAGGGGATAAAAGCCACTGGCCTCTTGCCAGGGGACCCATAAGTCTATAAGTTCAGCCCCAAATAAAAAGTTAAAAAGAAAGAATTAAGATGTAAGTGGGCCATATGCTGGCTGGCGATCGCTTACCTGGCCCCACTGACGTCAACTCCAACCATCAGCTGTCCGTTCAGGGAGAGGATCTCATCGCGTAGCCGGACTTTGCCACTCTTCCCCGCTGGGCTGTTCTTCCTCAGCTCTGTCACCCAGATGCAGCCCACATCCAGCACTGGACCCTGGTGGGTTTTCCTCTTCTTGCCCCCTCGACGCTTATCACCATAGTCGCCGAAAACAGGGATGTTCCCAAAACTGAGCCCCACAGTTTCAGTGTCCCCCAGCTGCTTGGTGAGGTACACTGTGCAGATCTCCATCTCTGGAGGACTGTGATCAGGTGGGGCTATGCTCTCATCCACAGCCAAGTTCAGCTGGATGTACTCCTGCAGCTTCTGGATGGCCGCCTGGCAGAGCCGCTGCTCGGGACTGTCCGTTCCCTCCCGCAGGCTGTTCTGCAGCCACTCGTACAGGAGGGGCAGGTGTAGTACCGCATTGTCCTGGGTGATGGGCATGGTGCTCACTCCCAGACACCAGCATCATGAGAGGTCCTGCTTCTGGAAACGGGACCCCAGTGGGACCCATGTCCCTTGGGCACGCTCGCAATCATCAGCTTTGCCCATATTCGTGTTCGGGCCAGCTGACGAGCTTGGGGATGCCTCCTCGGAGACTGGGATGTTTGCCTTGGCAAGAGGAGGACAGGACACAATTAAACAACACTGGAACAATGGCTCTGGATTGCTCAGCAAGGGAGGGGAGGAAGTAGCTGACAAGTCCTTGCTTGGTTCATTTCACAGCAGGGTTCATGCAGATGACATGGAAATCAGCTGTTCAGCAGTGGCAGCAGCCTGCCTGGGCTCATTTACACCTGGGAGAAGAAGAGAAGAAACAAAAACTTGGAGTTACAACAGCTAGCCTTGCGAGAAAGGCCCACGAATATTTGTCAGATGCAGGGATGTTTTAGGAACCAAATACCTCCCTTCTCCATACTCCTTCCCAGTGTAACTCTACCCACACATTGAGCGTGCGCACACGCACACGCACGCACGCACGCGCACACACACACACACACACACACATCTCCTGGAACACTGCCCCTCTCAAGGAAACTTCCTTGATCAGTAAGGAAGTGAAATTCCACTTCTCCCATCAATATGCCTACAAACATCCATCCAACCAGGGGGCTGCATGGAAAGACCCCAGGAAAGGCTCAGAAAGATTCTGGACCACTTTTCATCCCTTTCTAAGTTTGTCACCTCTTTTGAGACTGTATGATTTGGTTGAAAGGCAATTCGAGAGAGGAGGCAGCTCCCAGCAACATGTAAATAAATTACCTCCTACTTCCGTAACAAAAGCATTTATTCTAATGCGAGGGCTGTCAGCTTCAAGCTACTCAAAATTAATTTAAATTATCATGGCTATTTGCCTGAGATGGGAATCTAATTGGAGACCTATATATAACAGATAAAAATGGATTGGGCTGTTGCAATAGGCCTCTGTGTCCATGAAGTCCGTTCCCTGATGGGATAACTGATCTCAAAGAAGCAAGCCTTTGAAGCTGGTGAATATCAGCCATGAAGGGGGGCAGTACTTGTGTTTGCAGCCAACGATTCCTGGTCTCTGTCTTCTCAGGATGAACATTTTATACACTGGAGTGTTTCACTGGAGTGGTGGAGATCACACTTAGTGTAGACACATAGCACAGGCTGAGCAGCCTACAAGAAATGCTTGAGATCAAGGTGCTTCTTATACCAGGCTTTCTCTTTTGGGCCACAGATCACCTCCCAAAGACTAGTTTTGAATGCTTGCCTAGCTTAGGCATGGTCCTGGCTAGCTCTTTTATCTTAAACTAACCTGTTTATCTAGTTTTTGCCTGGGGTTTTTTAACCTTTCTTTTGTAAATCTTACTTTCACTGCTTCTTGGGTCTGTCTGTCTGCTGTTTGCCTGGCTTCTTCTCCTCCTCCCTTCTTGAGCCTAGATGTCTCCTCCTATTTATTCTCTCTGCCTGGTAGCCCTGCCTGTTCTTTCTCTGCCTAGCTATTGGTCAATCAGGTGCCTTAGGCAGGCAAGGTGAAACACATCTTTACATAATTTAACACACATCCTTCCATCATTATACAAATGCAGCATAAACAAAAGTAACACACCTCTACATAATTAAGGTAATATTCCACAGCTTGAACAAATGTAACACATCTTTGTCCAGTTAAAATAATATTTCATGACAGTATCTGGTTTCAGATGAGTTTAGATTTTGAAATATTTGCATATCCATAATATTTTGGGATAGGATTTATGCCCCAAGGTAAAACTGGTTTAAGGTTTTCCCATAGGCCTCCTACACGTATGATAGTAGCTTCATATAATATTTCCAACAATTTTAACATGAAATGAGACTTGTGGCATGGGCTTTTCCACCTGTGCATCCAGTCAGTGCTGAAAACATTTTAGATTCTGGACCAATTCAGATTGCAGATTTCTTAAGTTGCATTGCAAAACTGTCTAACTTCTGCTCTGAGTCATCTCAAATAATTGTCAGGTGGCTGAGAACGCCTTTGCTTCTCTTGCTACAGAAAAATCATAGGAAAATGAGGGTTCATAGAAAAAGGAGGGACTGGCTGAAGACTTCTCTGTGATGGGAATGGAATTAAAGGCTGTGTGGTCCATGGACACCTGAGAATAAGATTAAATATCTTTAGCTGGAGCACACCTTTAATCCCAGCACTCACGAGACAGAGGCAAGTGGTTCTCTATAAATTCAAGGCTACACCTAGTCTAAACGGTGACCCTGTTCAAAAAAGAAGACAAGAAGACCATCTGTGAGTATGTCTCCGCTTTTTGAAATAACTTTCTCCTCTGACAACTGCTTCTACTGCCTCACCACACGTCAGGGCAAGAGTAGTCTTCTGACGGCAACCCCATGACCCAAATTGACTCGATATGGATAGACAAATGACCCAATATAACCCAACCTCTTTGTGTCATCTCCAAATATTAGCAACTTCTGAGTTGCAAAGAGAAGAAAATCAATAAACTCATTGACTATTCTCCTTTAAAGTTTTGCTCGCTCTGTCTCTCTCTCTCTCCCTTTAGTCAGGTCTCAGGCCATATACCCAGAAATGAGCTCAAGCTGAACTACAGGAGTTCTAGCAGTTAGGAAAAGCCAGCATTCCGTGAGGAACTGCGTTTTCATCTCCCTCAAAAGAGCCTTTTCTTCAGCTAGTCATCGACACTCACCTGTGGAGGCTCAGAATATCGGGGTCCATGCTGGCCTTTAGGCTCCCTCAGTATCACAAGTACCTGTTATGCATTTCAAAGCCCACGCTAGCATCTGGCCCTGGCCTCTCCCTACTCACTTGTCCTCTCTATAATCCACTTGATTTGTCCACCCCAGGCATCTATTTTTTTCTACCCTCTTGCTCTCTCTTGTGCTCTATTCTCTACTTCTTGCTATTTCACAGCCTCCGCTATTTATTCTCTTCCACTCTCCTCCTTGCCTAGCCCTGGCCATGTCCAATCTGTTTCTCTTTTCCTCTGCTCTGGACTCTTTGGTGCCTTTGGATATTCTTTCTCTCATTCACGAATAAAAAACCTTCTCCCTGCTGGGGGTTGCGGCACACGCCTTTCATCTCCGCAGAGGTGAAAGAGATTAAAGTAGGCAGGTCTCTTGAGTTCCAGGCCAGTTTGGCCTACAAACTGAGTTCCAGGACACCCAAGGCTGCTACACAGAGAAACTCTGTCTTGGAAAAAACAAAACAAAAACAAACAAAAGAACCTTCTCTAGGACAACTCGGTTATCTCAGCAGTTTCTTTACTGAGACCCCCCACCCCCACCCCCACCCCGCCACACACACCCCTTCCAAGCCATTTTGCTTGTTTTAGAGGATTGTGCCCAGGGCCAAGGACAAACCTCGAGCCAGCTACGAGCTGTACCTCCAGCTTTTGTTTTTTGTTGGTTTTTTTTTGGGGGGGAGGTTGGGGGGGGATGGTCAAGATAGCTCAGGTTGGTCTTAAAGTGGCTAGCTTCCTGCTCTTACCTCCCAAGAGCTAGGGTTTATAGATGTGGACCACTACACTTGGCCTAAGTAGCTAAAAATTACAATTTTGTTTGTTAGGATTAGTATTTGTCTTAGTTAGGGTCTCTATTGCTGTGATGAAACACTATGACCAAAAAGCAAGTTGGGAAGGAAAGTGTTGATTTGGCTTACACTTCAGCATCGCTCTTCATCATTGAAGCATGTCAGGACAGAAACTTAAACAGGGTAGAAACCTGAAGACAGGAACTGAAGCAGAGATCACGAGGGGTGTTGCTTACTGGCTTGCTTCCGTGGCTTTCTCAGCCTGCTCTTTTATAGAGCCCAAGCTGACCAGCCCAGGGATGGTACCACTCACCATGGGCTGGGCCCTCCCTCATTGATCACTAATTGAGAAAATGCCTTACAGCTTGTTCTCATTGAGGCATTTCCTCAGCTGAGGCTCCTTTCTTTCCTATAAGTCTAGCTTGTCAAATTGACACGCAAAACCAGCCAGTACAATATTGGAACATGTGTACACACACTGCATGTATGCCTGTGCGCCTGTTCATGCAAACATACATGCATGTGTGTGAGTCAGAGGACAACTTTAGGGAGTCAGTTCTTGCCTGTGGTGGGTTTGGGGATTGGGCACAGGCAGCAAGTGCTTTGACCTTGGAATCCATCTCAGTGGCCCCTGGTTTTGTTTTAAATGGAATTTAGCTGGGTTTAGTGGTGCATAATTTCAGTGCCAGGACTTGAGAAGAAGGGAAGGGCAGGAGGATTACCTGGCCTACAGAGAATTCTAACCCAGTCAGAGCTATACAGCAAGATGCTGTCTCAAAAAAGGAAAGGAAAGGTAAGGAAAGGAAGGAAGGAAGGAAGGAAGGAAGGAAGGAAGGAAGGAAGGAAGGAAGGAAGGAAGGGGGGAAGGAAGGAGGGAAGGAAGGGAAAGGAATTGATGGGGGAGGGCTGGAATGCAGGGATGTTTTAGAAACCAAATACCTCCCTTCTCCATACTCCTCCCCAGTGTAACTCTCCCCACACATTGAGCATGTGCACACACACACACACACACACACACACACACACACACACACACACACACACACACATCTCCTGGAACACTGCCCCTCTCAAGGAAACTTCCTTGATCAGTAAGGAAGTGAAATTCCACTTCTCCCATCAATATGCCAACAAACATCCATCCAACCAGGGGGCTGCATGGAAAGACCCCAGGATGGCTAAGTGAGAAAGAGATGCTGCGGACAGCCCCGCCTTCTCTCCCTGCTCCACACCTCTGCCCTCTAGTGATCAACTCAATGGAGAGGCAGGATAACCTCTTTTCTACTCAGTCCACACAAAAGATGGAATATTACCATCTGGAGTTCTAGCTCCAAATCTACACTTATGCCCCTGTTAGAAAGTGGGTAGTGGTGACCCACGCCTTTAATCCCAGTACTCGGGAGGCAGAGGCAGGTGGACCTCTATGAGTTAGAGGCTAGCCTGGTGTACAGAGTGAGCTCCAGGCCAGTCAGGGCTACACAGAGAAACCCTACCTCAGAAAAACCACCACCACCAACAACAAAGAAAGTAGAATCCTTCCTTTCCTGGCACAGGCCAGGCTCAATTTTTAGGGAAAAACTCTGTCCCAGCTTTGCTGAGAAGCCATGGTTTGGATTTGGGGATGGTTTCTTTTGTGAACTTAGCTGCCAGCAACCTCTGTTGATTCTGTTAAGGAAGTATCATAGATTTGTTCTATACTAAATTCCATTTATTCTAGAATGGCTTTGGGAGGGGGTTTAAATCAATACCTTGTGTATCCTAAACCTTCATCTTCCCACTGTGCTAAGCTCCTAGTCCCTAATGTCTTTAACCTACAATTTCTCTATACTGTGATAATAATTTTGCTTTACTGATAGTATATTCCCAGTGCCAAGTTCAAAGCCTGATTAGGTAAACAATTTAATTCTTTTGTTGTTGTTATTTCATTTTGTTTCTGTTTTTGTTTTTTGAGACAGGGTTTCTCTGTAGCTTTGGAACCTGTCCCGGAACTTGCTCTGTAGCCCAGGCTGGCCTCAAACTTGCCTGTCTCTGCCTCCTAAATGCTAGGATCAAAGGCATGCAAGCATGCACCGCCACCACTGGGCTTACTAATTTAATTCATTCATTTTTTTTTTTGAGACAGGGTTTCTCTGTGTAGTCCTGACTGCCCTGTAACTAGCTATGTATACCAGACTGGCCTCCAACTCACAGAGATCCACCTCCCTCTGCCTCCTGAGTGCTGGAATTAAAAGTGTGCGCCCACACCTGGCCTTTCGTAGTTCTTTATGAAACGTTCAGAAACCAAAGGTGGTAATAGATGTGTCGGGCATATCCAATAAAAGACTTTATAATGGCTTAAAGGCCTGGTTCTTAAAAGATATTCAGCAAATGCTTCCTGAATGAATGGATGTATGCAAACCAACACCAGGAAAAAAAAAGCCTCCACTCCTGAGGTTGGCTTGCCTCAATCAGATATTTAAAGAGCATCTTGCTGATGACACTTGGTCTATTTTTATATATGGAATCATCTGAACTGTGACTAACACCTTGGATCACAAGCCATTAAAATGTAATTAAAAGGATCTTTACAACTGTTTTTTAAAATTATTGAGTCTGTGATGTGATAGGCACCGAGCAGAGGTAGGGCACACACAGATAAACAGGACAGTGTAACTATGTTTGAAGACAACTCTGTCCAGACAAAGAGAACTTGAAAGAGGCTTAGTTTAACTTTCTTATTTTCATGATGAAGAAAGGCAAGTTGTGAAGGTTCGTAGGCTGGAAGTACTTTGATTTATTCGTATGATTTTAATATGTCTGTAAGAATCAGGGAAAGGCATTACTTACTTTGGCCAAAGACGACATTCAGTCTTTATACATGGATGGATGATCTTTGATCTTACGTTTCTTTTTAATAGCCGTGTGATTATGTAGATGGTGTTTGCTAAGCTTTTGATTTATTTGGAACCAATTAATAGCTGACACTCAAGTTCTTAAGCTGAAAGTACACGGCATTGGAAATCTCTTTTGGGAGACCGAGTAATAAGGTCGTTTATTACTGACACCGTCTCCTATTTGTTATTATTCGTTGTTAGGTCACTTCCCGAGAAGGTTGGAGAATGTTTTCCACCCTAGATGGCACGGGTTTTTATTGACTTTCTCTGAGAGAAAATGAAGTTCAGAGGAGCGAGTGAAAGGGATCATTTTTCTATATTTATGGGGAATGGAGGTGAGAATTTTCTTTGATGGAGAAGGCCGGTTGGCAATTGCATTTGATTAACCTTCCCCAGGGGACCTATCATGTGCCAGGCTCCGTGCAGAACTCTGAGGGGGTAAGACCCTACCCCTGGTAGGAAGGCACAGATGCTGCTGCTGACCACACTGCATCATGGGGTCAGCAAAGGATGGGGCCCATCGTCTCACTCAGAAGCTAAGAAAATGTTTCTCTGGAGAAGGCAGCTTTGGATTGGCCTAAAAAAAAATGGTTGATGTCAACAGTCCACCATGGGAACAAAATGGAGAAGCCGGATGGTTACAGACTACCCAGATTCCTGATTGCCTGCGACTCTACACACTGCAGATGAAATCAATAGCTAGCTTAGGACAGCGGTGTCTCTCTTGAAGCCGCTGGCTGTCACTTCCTCCTCTCAGTAGTGTTGTTATGAGTTCTAGCACACAAGAACCCTACCGTGTGTACAGTTATGCTCAGCAAGGCACGGGAATGTGGGTCTCAACTTCAGGAATGTGTGGCCCACATCCAGAACCTCTCTACAACTTTGCTGTGCTGGAATAGTGGTGGGGGGGGGCAGTTCTGGCTTTTCTTCCTCTCTATCAGCACGCTGCCTGCTTCTGATAGTCCACCCTCCTCCCCCAGGTCAGCAAGCAGCCTGCGGAGGAATCCTGTCCCATGGCCACTAACAGGCTCCATGTAATAACCACATAGGTTATGTCAGGAGCTTGTGGCTGTCTACCTGATAGTCACCCTCCCTCCCTTTTTTTGTGGGAGTAGCAAGGTATTCAACTGAAACACAGCCCTGTTTGTGGGTACGGAGAGCTATGTAGCATAAAGCTGATCAATGAGACAAGAAGAAATCGTTGGGTGTGGCTGATGCCAAGACCTTTAGAAAGAGAAGCAGAAATAAAAGGAGAACTACAGGTCCAGGTTTTTTTTAAGTTGCCTTCATTTGGATTCTTCTAAACACAATGATTAGTCTGATTAAATGTCAAAAAAAAAATACAGAATTTGGTACCTGTTGTAGAATATTAGTTTAAGATGTGTTACATTTGTTTATGCTGTGGAACATTTGTTTTAATGATGCAAAGATGTGTTGCATTCTTTTATGTTGCGTTTGTTTAACTCTGTGAAGCTGTGTTACTTTGCCTGTTTAAAACATCTGATTGTTCTAATAAAGAGCTGAACGGCCGATAGCAAGGCAGGAGAAAGGATAAGTAGGGCTGGCAGGCAGAGAGAATAAATAGGAGCAATCTAGGAGAGAAAGCACAAGAACAAGGAGAGGAGGACACGAGGGACCGAAAACACAGCCACACAGTCATCCGCAGAGTAGGAATGAAGTAAGGTGTACAGAAGAAAAAGAAAACACCCAGAGGCAAAAGGTAGATGGGGATAGTTTAAGTTAAGGAAAGCAGGCTAGAAATAAGCCAAGCTAAGGCTGGGCATTTATAAGTAATAATAAGTCTCAGTGTATATTTATTTGGGAGTTGGGTGGTGGGACCCCCTAAAGAGTAAAGAGTAAAAACAACCAATCACAGGTAAAGGAGTGGAAGAGCTAAAAGAAGAACCTAAACCATGGGACTGACTGGGCAAGAGCCCAGGAAACAGGTGTCAGGGGCGCGAGACTGAAGACTGGATGTTGCTGAGCTTACGTATGGAATGTGAGATATTTGAACAATCTGATAAATGTCTTGCCCTGGATGGCCATTTCTGTGCTGACAGGAGTTGTAGAGGTAGGAGCAATAATAGGAACAACATTATATCATTGCTTTGTGTTCTGCATCAAGATCTAGAGGCTGTCAATTCCATATGGAGGTAATACAAATGGATAGAAACATCACTTTGCCTTGGAAGACATCCTGGACACCCAGCACGCAGAGTAATCTGCTGAAGATGCCCATATTGCAGACCCCTACAGTGTGGTGAAACCAGTGTTAGTGGAAGGGGGTGAGCTGGGCCCTACCAGCCAAGTGTTTTAAGTGTATGTGAAACAACGAGATTATACATTAGAAGTTGCTGTTTCAACTGCCCAAGCCACACACAGTAAGCAGCTTGTCATGATGCTTAAGGAGACGGGTGCAACTCTTGAGCCAGAAAGGAAGGAAGTAGTCTGTCAGAATTGACTGGAAACATAAAAAGAAACAGAAGAGACACCTACTGACATCAAGAGGAAATCGTATGCTTCAAATACCTCAAACCTGCTCTATAACAGCCTGGAATAATTTGATCTCTCTCTCTCTCTCTGTGTGTGTGTGTGTGTGTGTGTGTGTGTAGTGAATTGTGCTATACATGTGCATGTGGTGTGTGCATGTCTGTGTGGCCTATTTATATGTGGTGTGTATATGTGCTTGTATGTTTGGTATGTTGTGTTATGTGTATATGTGGTGTGTGTGTAATGTTTGTGTCTGTGTAGGCATATGTGTTTGGAATATAGTGTGTGTGTCTGTGTGGGTATATGTGTGTGGTGTGTTTGCGTGATATGTGTGTATAGTGAACTGTGTTCTGTGTGTGCACATGTGCATGTGGTGTGCATGCATGTATATGTGAGGCCTGTGTGTATGTGATGTGTGCATGTGTATGCTTGGTATATGTGTATGTGGTATATGTGTGTGTGGGTATATGTGTGTGGTGTGTTTGTGTGGTATGTATGGCATGTGGGTGTATGTGTGTGTGTATGTGTAGCATGTGTGTGATGATTTACAGAGTACTGATGGTTTAGTTAGTACTGAAGTTCATTCTTTAACTTTGTTTTGGATTTACTTTGTGTGTATGGGTGTTTTGCTTATATATGCACAGACACCACATGCATGGCTGATACCCACTGAAGTCAGAAGAAGGCATCAGATTCCTTAGAATTGGAGGTATGGATGGTTGTGAGCCACCATGTGGGTGATGAGAACTCAACCCAGGTCCTCTACAGAAGCAGCCAATGCTCTTAAGTACTGAGTCATCTTTCCAGGCCAGGAGAAGTTTTGAAATTCTTTATCTCCCTGAAACTTACATTAACAAAAAAATAGCATAGGGAATATTTGGTCCCCAGAAAGGGTGTCCTCCTGATGCTCTGGAAAAGAAGGGGTATACAGGATAAGGAACAGGAATGGCTTCCAGATGGAGATGAGGGCCATGGCAGCCCATGGTTGTGACTACCTTCCTGAGGAGGGAGCTGCCTTCTGGATAGTGTACAAACTCTTGCTCTGCTTGCCCAGGTAGATATTCTCATTGCTGCAGACAACAGTTGGGAGGCAGAGGCAGGCAGATCTCTGTGAGTTCAAGGACAACGTGGTCTACAGAGTGAGTGGTTCCAGGACAGCCAAAGATACACAGAGAAACCTAGTCTCAAAAAGCCAAAAATTAAAAAGGAAAATAAAAGAAATAGAGTTTAAAATAAAGCCACGTAAAGATGAAAAATACACAGAGAGTCTGGATACTGTATATTGCTATGTTGTCTTTAAATTGTTGGATGACTGAGGAGGGAGCAAAAGCTACTAAAAGATATTTGATTATAAATGATGCTGGATTAATCCAATATATATATTTTGAAAATGCCTTGACTTCAAAATTTAAGTCAAAAGGTATGTTACTTTGGAGAAGAGGTTTTGCTTTTGTTTCCACAGAAAATGAGGGACTGTGGATTCATTCTGCATTAAGAAAAAATCAGGTTTGACCAAGGAAGACCCCCTGAGAAATCTCTGATAAGAAGAATGGACCAGATGTCTGAGTTGTACATCCAGAACAGTTCAAAGACTGCTGCCTGAGATGATCAAGCCTCACAGGACACTCCAGTCAGGACTTGCTCATAATTCTAAATATTCTTTAGGTCACCATAAGATTATCAGTACCCCCAACCAGCAGGAAGTAGCCTGGAAAACTACACCCACATTCCCAAAAAATGGATTATGGATATTTATCTTTGTTTAGAATGTTGGTTACAAGTTGTTACAGATAATGGTCAATATGGAAAGCTAAACAAAGGAGATATGATTCAGAGTTCTTGTTTAAAAAAAAGGGGGGAAGTGCTATGGGACAATGGTCTGTACCCTGTCACTTGTATTTTAAATAAACGCTGATTGGCCAGTAGCCAGGCAGGAAGTAGAGGTGGGGCAAGGAGAACAGGAGAATCCTGGGAACAGGAAAGAGTCAAGTCAGCAGTTGTGATTCAGACACAGAGCAAGCAAGATGTGACTGCCTCACCAAAAAAAGTACCAAGCCACATGGCTAACACAGACAAGAACTATGGGCTAATAAAAGTTGTAAGAGTTAATAAGAAGCCTGAGCCAATCAGTTTATAATTAATGTAGACCTCTGTGTGATTTCTTTGGGACTAAACGAATACAGGATTGGGCAGGACAGATATCTCAGGTAACATCTTCCCTTTCATAAACTGAAGCTTTAGGGTACTTATTTTGTGCCTTCCCCCAGGATTATCTGTGAACCTGGTAGGCTTACTCCAGGGAGTGAGACCTGGCATAGATGAAGAGAACCAAAGCAATAGCACATCCTCTGGGCTCTGGCCTGAATATGGTGACAGAATGAGGCTTGGATCCCCACATCTGTCCCATGCATGAAAATAAAGGTATGTTTGAGTGACAAAAGACAGAGACTGGTGACTGAAGAGATGGCTCAGTGATTAAGAGTATTGGCTGCTCTTGCAGGGGACAGGGGTTCAAGTCCCAGCACCCACACGGTGGCTCACAGACATCTATAACTATAGTTCTAGGGGAATCTGACACCCTCTTCTGGATTCCTTGGGTACCAGGCATACATGTACATAGACACACATGCAGGCAAAACACTCATTCACACAAAATAAAATAAGTTTTTATTATTTTTTAAGATAGAAATACTGGATATGGGTGGCACACACCATTAGTTCTGGCACTCAGGAGGCAGAGACAGATGGAGCTCTGTGAGTTCAAGGCCAGCCTGGTCTACATTACAAGTTCCAGGACAGCCAGGGCAACATAGAGAGACCCAAAACAAAAAGACAGAAACTATGGCAGAGACTGCTATTTGCCTACATGTGGTCCTTTCTCCTTTCCTGCCAGAGACTCACTTATGTTTAAGGAGAAAAGACCCAGCCCAAAGCTACCTTCAGACTTCATACTACATAGGTCTCCACATTGTCCAACCCTCATTAATTAGACACTGTTATACTTCCGAAGGATCCTTCAAGAACAGATGGCTTGCTCTCACTAGTGGCCCTCATCCCAGACCTTGACTGAGGCTCTCAACTTCAGCTTTACTTCACTGTCAAATAGCAGCTACTGAGTTACTGCCTGGACTTGGTGGAGCAAGCTACTGACTGCCCAATTATTATCAGTCTACAGGGCCGCACAGAGACAGGCTGATGGGCTCTGACCCTGACACCAAAGATTTTGATTTAGTCTTTATTTTATGGGTTGACTCTCCATCCCGGGGTGGTATGGAAGGATGGAGTGCCTCGGCTCCATGGGAGAAAGAGACCATAAAAAAACCGTAAAGTGGGCCACATAAGGTGCAAAGGAGGGCAGGGGAAAGGTTCTGAGAAGCTGGACTTTCCACCTAGGGCTTCAGGGATGAGCGAGGTCTTCCCATATAAATCCTAGAAGGCAGGGATCTTGAAGGTATAGTGGGGATTACTTCATCCACTGTTACATTTCACAGATGAGGAAAATGCCCCCAAACTCCTTCTGTTTCTAAGTGTGATCATCCCCAAATAATACAAAAAAATAAAATGAAAGGGTATAATCTGGCAGCTATTTTGAGACTCATGGTTGGAGACCCATCCCATGTATACTAAAATGTGGGCTCCATCTAAATAACAAAGTAGTGGGGATGAGTGGAAAGTCAGGTACACTCATGAAAGTTTTCTCCCCAGGGCAAGTATAGGAAAGCAGTTGGGGTTTGGAGGGATGATGGCTCAGTGGGTTAAGAATACATACCGCTTGTCCTGGTTAGGGTTTCTATTGCTACAACAGAGCACCTTGACCAAAGAGCAGGATGGGGGGAGGGGAAGGTTTATTTTGCTTACACATCCACATCATAGTCCATCATGGAAGGAAGTCAGAGCAGGAACCTGGAGGTGGAACTGAAGACAGAGGCCACAGAAGAGTGCTAGTGACTGGCTTGCTCTTCTTGACTTGCTCAGCCTGCTTTCTTATACTGTGGGTGGCACCACCCACAAAGAACTGGGCCCTCCCATAACAATAACTAATAGAGAAAATGATGTGCTACAGTCTTGCTCATAGGACAATCTGGTAAGAGACTTTTCTCGGTTGAAGGTCCCTCTGCCAAAAAAACTCTAGCTTGAGTCAAGCTGACATGCAACTAACTAGCACATTGCTCTTCCAGAGGATCCAGGTTTCATTCCCAGCACAGTCAAAATGGCTCCCAGCTGTCTAAATTCCAGGCCCAGGGGATAAAATGCCTTCTTCTGTTCTCCTTAGGAACCGCACTCGCATGGTACATTAGCTGCACATGCAGGCACAACATCCATATTAATAAACATAAATAATAAAAGATCAACATGAAGATTAGGAATGATAACCATTCCCCACCTTCTTCTAAAATATACCTGCCATGAATTCAAACACTGAAAATGAGTTTGGAGTCTTGTCCAAAGCTGTTTACCTAGAAGACCAGACTTTGGCCAGTTCTGGATTAATTACTTCCAGAGCTCAGAGAACATAAACACTGGAAAGGGGAAAATAGACGACATCACGTGAACAGCTATGCAGCGACAAGTCCATACTTTAAATAGTGACTGGTGAATGAGCAAAGGACCTGAGGAGACCAGGGTTGACAGCCACCATGGCTCTGCATTATTAAAATCAGACCATCCTGTTCTCGTCGTGTGGCCTGGACAGCCCTAACGCCACCAGGCCACTGGAGATCCCACAATTGGCAAGCACACTACACATCCATCAGCTCCCTTTATCATACTGTGGTGACATCTTCATTTAAAGGAAAGGTCTTTTATACATTCCTTCTGAACACATGGCTGTTTTAGGCATTCTTTTTTTTTTTAAATTTCAGTTTGTGTATGTGCACATGGTGGCTGTGTGCATGTGTGCTTGTCCACATGTATGGGCACATACGTGCATGCAGGTACATGTGCATGTGTGTGTGTGAGGGCATGTGTAGGCCAGAGGTTGATGTTAACAGTCTTGCTTAATCACTCTCTACTGGAGCCTCTTAAATGAACTCAGAACTTCACTGACACCATGAGTCTAGCTAGGCATCTTGTTCTAGGGGTCCCCTGTCTGCCTTCCAGGCTCTGGGGAATTATAGGTGGGCCTCCACTCCCAGCTGTCATTCATATGGGTTTTAGGTGTGAACCATGATCTTTACACGTGTGCAGTAAGCACTTCATCCATGGAGCCATCTCCAGCCCTATTTGAGACGTTTCTTATCCTTAGATTTTGGGTATATCACCTGTTTACGGTCTTAAAATTCTTAGTATATAACTGCACAGGGTCTGACTCACCATTAATTAACAGCACACATATTTCTAATAGCTAGTAATGCACTCTGCTGTGAGCTAAATCTAGTCCCCAGGCAAGTCATTTAAAGTCTTTGCGCCTCAGTTTCCTAATCTGGCAAATGAGGTGGTTGAATGATGCTTCTTCCCAGCTGCAGCATCTTCCAGGATGCCGGAGCCATGTTAGTCAGGAATGGAGCTGCCGGGCTTGTTAAGAAGCATCTACACAACACGTGGAAGTTTTCAGCTACAGAGGAGATGGGCCAAATTGCTTTATCAGACTTTGAGAATCCGCCAAGAGAGAGGGAGGAGGGAGCCCCAGGGGTGGATTTACATCCATGTGCCTACAACCCTAGCCCAGCTCTTTCGGGAGACAAGAAGAAATACATTCAACAGAATAAAAGCTCCATGGAGCAGCAGAAAGAACGAAGGTTTCAAGAAGAGGGGAAGAACTCGCTTGAGGGTTGGTCCACAGGAAATCCTGTTTCTACTGAGGCCCCACAGACTCTGCAACTTGGCATGGGCCTAGTGCTGTGGAAACTGGCTCTCCACCCCCCTTCTTGTCCCAGACTGCTCACTTGCAGGGTCTGGCCGGAAGGCCTGGTGCAGGGAGAATCCTCAGAGGAAGCTCAAAAGATCATGAAGCAGAAAGGTTCGGCTGAGCAGCTCTTTGGGAAGCAGGCCGCTTTCCCAGGCCTGCCTGTGGGAAAGGCCACAGACAAGGACAAGGCAAGTCAGTACACAACAGAGTCCCCATCTGACCCCTTTCCATTATGAACTCGGGAGTCAGAAGGAGCCCTGTGAAGGAGTGTGGTGCTCTAGCCTCGACTCTCTCAGTGGCCTCCAGGACAGGCTTGTGTTCTCTTGGCCTTTAACAGGAGTGTAAGAGAAGCAATGTAGAGAAGATATGAAGCAGGCGAGCCCATAAACAGAGGGGCAAGGCTGAAAACCATCCAAGAAGCTTCTGCCTAGGGTATTCCCATAAACCTGTTGAGGTCGAGGACAGTGAGGAGGCTGGACCACTGCAGCTTACTGTTAGGTTTCAAACCTGGGACAAAAGGCTGAGGAGCCTATCTACTCTGTCAAAGCAGCCGCTGGCCACCAGATCCTCCCTACATCCTTCAGTCCCTACCTTTAGGGCCCTCCTGGCTGGCATTTCCCGCCCCCTGCCCTAACTGTCTCCAGCCCAGGGGCTGGGCTGCCCTTCTCTATATAATCCAACTGTTTTGGTGGCCTTTTTTTGTACCTTTGGGCCTCCTGGCTGCTGCACCTGGTTCCTTGCTCTCCCCCTCTCTGTTCCCCTTCCCCTCTTCTCACCGGGCACAGTTCAGTCTGGTCATGTCCACTCTGGACTCTCACAGGTGTCTCTACCCCTGGCTATGCCCTCCCTTTATCTATAATAAACCTAGGAGCAGCCATATTTCTTTCTTTTCCTCCCCACCCCCATTCATTTACCATCCTGTCAAGGCATGTAGACATATATGCACAACTAAAAGATACCCCTGCAAAAAGCTAAGGACAGGTCAAGGACACGCCATGCTGTGACTTTTCACCTTGTGATTTTGCCACACCCATGCGTTCAGGACCAAAGGCTTAAAAGCACAAATTCTCTGGGGACACTGAAAGATTCCCCATCTATTTTGTGTAGACAGTTACCAGCAAGAAAGCTCACCCATTGATTTTACAATTGGAAACACAATTACCAAGTGGGCAGACTATTTGCATTGACCCAATCAGCTCAAGCTCCCCCCCCCCCCCCCCCCCCCGCCCCAGGACTGGGATGTGGAGCAGGCCGACCTCAGAGCAAGGAGCCTAGGAAGGCCCCTCCCCCATGCCCAGGCAGCTTCTGCAGCTTGCACTTTGTGGAGGAAACATTGTGCTTAGTGGAGACTTCTCCCTAGGAGCCAGGGAGAAAAGCATCAGTTGGCTCCTGCCTCCTGCAGGTTCCTTTCTCGTTCCACACTAACCATCCCCTCTGTTCAGCCTGCTTCCTCCAAACCACATATACGGTCGCTTCAGTAAAGACTGGTTTTTATCTCTTATAGGCACAATCACACTCCAGCCCATCTCCCCACCCCCTAGATGACTGTGATTCTAGCTTTGGAGTCCGTATATTTTCCTGGATATTTTTCTTCACCTTGGGTACTGCGTACGTGATATTTATAGTTTAATTTTAATGTTAAATATTTTGCTTTATTTCCAAATTCAGAGTTGTGAGGAGGGGGCCTTGCATAGGCTCCTACGTATTAAGGACATGGTCACAGTGTGTCCCTTCCTAGTTCCTATCTTAATCTTGAAACTGAGTGTTTCTTGGAGTGGACTTTAGAAGTCAACACTTAAGGGCTTGGTCCTCATGAATGGGGCGGCGCCCTTTAAAGGGCAGGATGGAACTAGGTTAGGACTGTTGTTCCTTCATCTCAGAATAGAGCTTCGCCTCTCCCAGAGGCTATGGCAACAGAGCACAGCGCTCGGCTGTCACTTTTACCTTGTCCCCAAACATTCCAAAGTGCGACAATTAATAATTTCTTCATAAGTAATCCAGGGTTTTGTTACAGCACACATGGACAATGACTGACACCTTCCAGGTTTGGTGTAACTACTGGAGACTGTGCTCGCACGGTGGGGACTCAGCAGCAGGTTTGATCTGCTCACAGCGGTGCTGGGATGGCTCAGAAGAAGCCAGGACACAAAGGAGCAGGATCAGAGGCACAAAGGAAAAGTCAACAGCCGCATAGTCTCTTCCCCACTGAGGAGCCTTATACTATGGAAATTCTAGAAAGCACCAGCATTTTCCAGAGCCCTGCAGTCCTGTGGCTGTCTCTCCAGCTACACAGATGAGGGAACAGATTGAGAAGGGACCTGTTACTCAATCGGGGATCGGTGCCTGTTAGCCATGACATCATTCTCTCATTTGAGGAAGTGTATTCCCTCGGGTGTATCTTCAGGGAGCGGATTTAGGCAATCGGGTATGTTCTAGGTTTATGTTCATGGAGAGAAGGCTAACCCAAACATTCCTGAGCCCTACAGGGAGAGGAGCTATGGGAAGTGAACACTTTCAGGTCCACCAAGGATCTGGGGAATTACTGAGATTAGCAAAATTGGCTATTACCTGCCACCCACTGAGTTCCGCTGAAGCAGTGTGCCTTAGGTGCCTGGGCGGAGGATTCCACGTGCAGCCGCAGTCTCCTTGAGAGGCTGAGTGCACAGACCGTGCCGAGACAGAGTCTAAAGGAATCATGTGAAAATACCTGAAGGCTTGTTCTCAACTTGAAATCTCAAGTCTTTTTTGCCTAAGGAGGTGATTAAGAACTTGGCTTCCTCCCCAGTATGGATGCTCCTGGCCCTCCCTAGTGGGCTCAGGTGCTCTCTCTCTCTCTCTCTCTCCCTCTCTCTCTCTCATGCTTAGTTCTGCCATTTGCCTGCCTTCCGACTGTTCTCCAAGACTCTCCATCACACCTTCCACTCACATCCTTTCCCGTGAATCTCAGGACCAGGGGGAAGATGGAAAGAAACACGTCTCTGCCTCTGGTCTTTCCGAATCCCACAAGACAAACACTGGTTAAGATGGTAGGGACCCATCCTTTCTCTCAACAAATATTTATTGAACACAATAAATAAAGCAATGTCTTCATCCCCACGGATTTAAATTCTAAAGTGGTCTTTAGAGGCCTGGCTAGGTTTCAGAACCACCTAGGCCTGTTTTGGATCGGCCAGATCCCATCTGGATCTAACAAGAATGGCACATAGACATCTGTGCTCTTAATGAGGAAAGTGGATAACTGACATGGAACATAATTGGTCTGAAAAGCTACTGTTTGGGTAGAGCAAGAGGGGCTGGCTGCCCCATGTGCGGCCGAGAGCACAGGAAAGAATCAACTCCAACACCATAATGTTTCAGCGGATCCCTCCCTGGCTACCTGTGTATGGGTGTTAGGTTTACCTAACATCTGGTGAGATGGCTCAGTGAGTAGAAGTGATTGTCTAACAATCCTGACGACAAGAATTCAACCCCTGGAGCCCATGTGCATTAGGATATCTTGTTATGTTATGATACAATATCACCATCAGAAGCCACTTAAGGAGTTTACTTTGGTTTATGGTTCTAAAAGGTTAGAGTTCCTAATGGCGGGTGGGAATGATGGGACAGCAAGCAGCAGGGACAGGAAGCTGGCTGATCATCCTCTGTCAGCATGTGAGAGCTAACTAGAAGCTGGATAAGACTATGCACTCCCAAAGCCCTCCCCCAGTGACAGGCTTCCTTAAGCAAGACTCCCCACCCTAACCTAACCTTCCCAAACAGCACCACCATCTGGGGACTAAGTGTCCAAAAACACAAGCCCATGGGGACGTTTCTCATTCGAATCACCAGAGAACATAAAGATGGAAAGAGAGAACTGACCCCACAAAGTTGTCCTCCGACCTCTGACCTGCACAAGCAGGTCATGGCACACATGTCGTACCCACATACCCAAAATAAAAAAAGTTAAAAACTATCCAGTGTCTCATTAGATAGGAATTTCAGATTAAAAACAAGGACAGCTTTGCTGTGGTAGTACGTATGCCTTAGTGTATGTGATGCAACTATATTGAAATATTATTCATTTATCAGAAATTCAAATTTAACCTTGTGTCCAATATTTTAGGTGGTGCACCTGTATCCACTCCATCTAAAAAGAAGCTCTTAGAGCCTTTGACCTGCATGCTTTGTCTGTCTTTCATGACCCAGCACAGTGCGTCATGCCCTGCTGCACTGGGCTTTTATTTCCTCCTAAATGCCAACGTCATCCATGGACCCAGCCACCAGGGTCATCCCTGGACCACAGCTCCTCACTCCGGGTTCCTTGTCAGTCAGTTCACTTCAGACTCCTGTTAGCCATGCACCCAACTTTTCTAGTCTCAGCTGCTGCCGTCGCTGGATTCCCAATTCCAAATTCTACCATTCCTGGTCCCTTCTCACCAGCCGACCATTTGGAGTTGTCTTCAACACACAAGAGATATGGGTCTTGCACAAGACAATTGTGTTAGGACAGGAGGTGATCGGGAACAGAAAAATGCTGGAAGTGACCAAAGAGATTTTCAGCCTGAGATCTTCAAACCATAAACCTGGGCCACAACCTTCCATGGGCTTTCTATGTCAGGTGCTATGATTTCTAGTTAGGATATTGTCTTTGTTAGGGCTTTATTGCTGTGAAGAGATACCATGAGGATGGCAACTCTTATAAAGGAAACATTTAATGGGGACCGGCTTATAGTTTTAGAGGTTTAGTCCATCATCAATCGTAAGGGCAGGAAGCATGGCAGCATACACAGACATGGTGCTGGAGAAGGAGCTGAGAGTTCTACATCTTGATCCTCAGGCAACAAAAGGAGACTGTGTACCACACTGGGCCTGGGCATAGCTTAAGCATATGATACCTCAAAGCCTGCCCCCACAGTGGCATGCTTCCTCCAAAAAGGCCAATCCTACTCCTAAAAGGCCACACCTCCTAATAGTGCCACTCCCTATGGGCTACACATTCAAACACATGATACTATGGGGGCCAGACCTACTCAAACCACCACAGATATTATTTGAATGAAGTTAGCCAGCTAAACATTGTTTGAACCACTAGATTACACAAGTAGCAACCAGTTCTATGAATGGGCATCTGTGTTGCACAGAACCCCGAACTGTTTGCCCAGCACGCACTCAAATCCTTGTCCCCTCCACTGGGATTTTTGCCGAGGAATTCAAGTTATTGATCAGTGATCATGAATGGCTTACTGCCCTAGTTGGCAGTGCTTTCTAGAGTGAGGCAGTGAGCCAGCACTGGCCAGTGAGCTGTGATGGTGAGCCTGTGGGGAATTCTGCAGACCACTGCCCCACCCTTCATGGCACCGGGATGCACAGGAGCCTTCTCTTCACCTGGATGTCATCAGCGTGAGTAAGATGTCTGGAATGGCCACTGTCATCAGGATGCCAGTCGGAGCTTAGTGCGAGGAGTGACAGAGTGAGAAAGAAAGCGAAACCAGGACTTGGAGGATGTGTGGACAGTAAGGGACCGCTTGGTATCTTTCCTGCCGAAGCTGGTTAAGATTCAATTTCTCTACCTCATATCTGGGAAACACCCAGATACTCATGTTGCTCTCTGTTTAAAGCTGCTCTTAAGGGAATAGCCATAGAAATTCCAGCCCTAGGATGTGCAGACTGTAGCTGGTCCACCTGCCTGTAGTTCCATCCTCAGCCCTAGGATGTGCAGACTGTAGCTGGTCCACCTGCCTGTAGTTCCATCCTCAGCCCTAGGATGTGCAGACTGTAGCTGGTCCCTGCCTGTAGTTCCATCCATCACCAGGGGTAAAAGCAAGGTGCTGATTCCTGGTCTCCTACAAACACTGGCTTCCCCTTTCTTTGAGTTTAAATCAAAAGAGCTCTGCTTTCATGTTTGTTGATGAAGAATGGAAAATAGATGTACCCCTTCCTAGGCAGAAACTCCACATTTACTATCTTCAGCACCACAAGAGCCAGCGTGTGGGGTCTGGAACTGTCTTACACCTTGTTTATTTGTGTGTGGTGTGTGTGTGTGTGTGTGTGTGTGTGTGTGTGTGTGTGTGTGTGTGAAACATGGGCAAAGGCAGAGGCCAGAATCCCTTAGGCATCTTTCAAGTCTGGGATGCCCGAGGCTGTGGGCAGACCCATCCATACTCACCCTACCCACATTGCATGAGCTGCCTTGCCCTGTCTCTCTGGAGGTCCCTCTCTTCCTGGACCCCCTGAGCTGGCCCCTGACTCTTCGGCTGGACCTTTTACTCTGGAAACATTTCTTTACACCTCCAAGTCACCTCTTCAGATGACAGACAGCAGTTTATCTCTACAGTACCGACACTGAAGAGTGAGCTCACACCTCAGGTTCTACACAGTGCGGCAATGCACGCATGAAACTAATAACATCAATCCACCAGCAAAAGGTCCAATCCAAGTAGTGGACGGACCCAAGCCAAGGCCTCTTATTCCAGTACAGCTCTTATTACACTAAAGGAAGAGAGGAAAACAGTACAGATTAATCATGGGTACCAATAAAACAAACACACACAGCTGGCAAGAGGATGAAAAAGACATATCAAGCAGAGGCCAATTCACCCTATAAATATTTGCTGGGTGCCTACTACCTTGTGCCAGGCATGACCACAACTAACTGAAAAGTACAGACTCAGTGAGCTCTGCTTCAGGAGATGCCAGTTTTCCTAGGTACACGCACATAAAGAATGTGTAACTTGGGGGTTGGAGAGGTGACTCAGTGGTTAAGAACACTGACTGCTCTTCCAAAGGTCCTGAGTTCAACTTCCGGCAAGCCCATGGTATCTAACGCTCATCTATAATGGGATATGATCCCCTTTTCTCATATGCAGACATATATGCACACAAAGTGTCTCTCTATATAAAATACATAATCTGATAAATATGTATTTTTAAATACACAACTTTAAAGAACCTCACAGGAAGAAAGACATGATGTGGAGAGTGGAGTCACTGCACCAGCTAATGGTATGGGATTCTTAGGGTAAGTCCATGAGCAGTGCACTCATGCACCAAGCAAGGAAGGCTGATAGAGGGCGTGGGCAGGGTCTCCTACTGTGAAGGGGTCGGTGGGGGCAGGTTATACTTGTGTGTTCAGCTATCCTTACATAGACAAGGGGTTTGGGCTGGTAGTGGTTTTAATTGTTGGTTTTTTCTTTTTTTAAACAAGAGATGGATGCAACCAAATTGCAGCTTTGTCTTCGAGAAGCATCAATAAGGAAAATGCTCACCATAAGAACAATAGCTTAGGCTGTTTATCAATTTTCCTTCGCAATCTCTCTGAACAATACTTATTAATAAAACTTTTCACTTCAAGGAAGTTCATCGGTAGCTTTTCACTTTCTGTTTCTGGATTTTCTAGACACAAATGAACATATGTTCCTTTAGTTTAGAGTTAGATGGGAGGTCTTTACTGAAGTCAGGCCAGACAGACATCCTCAAGCAGAGCCTGCTGGAAGACTAGCTCAGGCCTAAGGGGAGACATACTCCTAAGTTAAAGGTGTGGCACAGGCCTAAGGGGAGACATACTCCTAAGTTAAAGGTGTGGCACAGGCCTAAGGGGAGACATACTCCTAAGTTAAAGGTGTGGCACAGGCCTAAGGGGAGACATACTCCTAAGTTAAAGGTGTGGCACAGGCCTAAGGGGAGACATACTCCTAAGTTAAAGGTGTGGCACAGGCCTAAGGGGAGACATACTCCTAAATTAAAGGTGTGGCATTAAGGACAAAGGGAAGGGCAGCTCTCTAGGTCACTTCAGAGGCAGAGTTGACCAGTGGGTTTCTGTCTTCCACCTGTCCCCCCACCCCTTTTTTTAATGCATGGGGTATTTTGCTTGCATGTATGTCTGTGCAGTATGTGCATGTGTGGTATCTGCAGAGACCAGAAGTGGGTGTCGGATCCCCTGGAACTAGAGTTACAGATGTTTCTTAGCTGCCATGGATGCTGGGATTCAACCCTGAGAACCCTAAAAGAGCAGCCAGTGCTCATGACTGCTAAGCTATCTCTCCAGCTCCCTTTTCTTTTACAAAAGGAAGTTGGGGTTTATTCGGAAACTGTTTTAGGAAGTGGGGAGATTCTTCAATGGATAAAGTGCTTACTGCACACATACTGAGAACCTGAGTTCGAATCCTCAGCGCTCCTGTGAAATCCAGGCATAGCAGTGGCACTTTCTATAACACCAGCACTGACTGGCCAGCCAGCAAATCTAACTGAAACAGTGAGCTCCAGGTTCAACGAGAGACCCAGTCTCAAATAATAATAATAATAATAATAATAATAATAATAATAATAATAATAATAATAATGATAATAATGATAATAATCATCATCATCTTGGATATTAATAGTAGAAGATACCCAAAGCTGGTCACTGGTTGCCACACACATACACACACATGCACATACACATATACATGATGCCACATACACACACAAAAGAAAGTGCTTTAGCATACATTTGATTATAGGCACATAAGAGGACAGCAGTATACACCCTAGAGTGAGTATGGGTCCCTCAAGCATAACTAAGTTGGCTCTCGAGTCACCACGCATCACTTGGTGACTTCTTAGGATTAGACTCGTAGAAAAGGAGATAAAAGCAGTCGAAGAGGATGCAGGGTATTGGAGAGACCTGGAGGTTCACACAGTAGAGAGGTTCCTTACCCATGCTGGCTCAGCCCTTTTTCTGATACCCCAGAAGTTCAAATGTTGCCTTCTTGTTAGGACTCTGGATTAGGTGGTGTGCCTTTCTCTGTGCACACTGGCTACACTCGCAGAGGGAACGGCCAAGTGTTTCTTCTTTATGTGGCGATGGACCACCCTCTCCCTAAAGCCTGCCCCAGGCATGCTGCTCCCTGCATTCACAAAGCTTGAGTCAGCTGCTCCTGTCTGAGGATACTGGCCCTGGGAGAGCCAGGCTCGTTATCAGAAGCCCACACAACGCTCAGCTCACAGAGGCCAATTAAAAGCCTAGCGTGGGAGACCTTTGGCACCAATAACTTCTCCACCTCGCTGAGGACCACAGATGAGCTAGTCCACCAGCTTTGTAAGGCCAACAGCTCGCGCCAGAGCCAAGAGGAGCTGACTTCCCACACTTCTGCTCCGTGAGGGAGCTCTCCACTCCCTCTTTCGATTCCCACCTCCAGCTCCCATTTGACCAGGAAAATGTGGATCTGATTAAGCTTTGCTTGGGCCAAACAGTTGTAGCCCTGATCTCGCCAGACAAACCAGAAAAGGGGACAGAGTCCCTCAGAAAGCCAGGGGAACTGAGGGACAACTGAGGCACTTGGGCTAAAGAGAAGTAGCTATGTAGGAGAAATGTCTTTAGTAAGTCACATGTCCTCAGATAATGGACCAAAGGATGGGTTCCAGGCCACCACACTCTCTCTTAACTGCACACATCCACCTGTTGTTTGTTTTGTTTAAAACTATAGTTCTACTACTGATACCTAACAAAGGAAGTATAGGTCTCCCCCGCCCCCCCACAAAGATCTATGGGATGGAATGTGAAGGATGCTCCCAAATCAAATACATTTACACTCATTTGAATAGAATAGGACAGGGTCCCAAATTCCCAAAAGAAAAGTAATTTGACTTAAAAACAAAAAACTAATTTGCCAAAGACAACTTTTAAAGTTTAGACACAAAGACTTTTGCAAGAGAGAAAGGCTAATTAGAAAGGAGAATTTAGTTGGCAGCGTGCTGGAGCTGGCTCCTGCTGGTTCCCAAGAGCTGACTGTGAAATTTGCAGGAAGTTTCCAAGCTGGTTGACATCATTTTGGTAGTCTGAAATCAGCAACGGTGGGAGCCTTTACACTGGGCAAGCTGGCAAACGATGTGAGGCAGGATGGCCCTAGCACCACCAACCATTTGTTAAAACACACAACAGCGCACAGCCGAGGAGGGTCCTTTCCCGTTTCTAAAGGTCTAGGTGTATGAAGTCTGATGTGTGGAAAAAGTCAGGGAGCAAAGCAGTTAAAACATTCATTCTGGGAGGCGAGACTAGCACATGGTTGTTTTTTTAATATTTTTTTTATTGTACATTTTCTACAGGCTTGCGTACTCTTCGTATTGGAGCTAATCCTTTAATCCTCTGAGCTAGAGAGATAGCGCAGGAATGTTCTTGCTTCACAAGCATGAGGACTTGTTTCAGTGGCCAGAACCCATGTGACAAACTGGGATGTGTGGGTGTACCTCCGCAGCCTCAGTCCTGGGGAGGTGGAGATGGGACAGCTGGAGCTCAGTGGCCAGCCAGTTTAGCCTAACTGGTGAAGCCTGGGCCTGTGAGAGACCCTGGCTCGCAGGTGGCCTGTGCTCCTGTGTACAAACGATGCCTGAGGCTGTCTTCTCATCGCCACATGGTGGGGGGGAGGAAAAACCTCTGCAAAGGCAAGAGGGCTCTTCTCTTTCTCTCCTCAGGTCTGTGACTCATGCCTTTCCTGCCTCTGTTCTTCCTTCAGTCTCTTGCTGTCCTGGTCTCCTACTCATGAGGCAGTCCCTGCTAGCCTGGAGCTTGCTGTGTAGACTAGGCCATCTTCATTTGCTTCTCAAGGGCTGGGATTAAAGGCATTTTTCACCATGTTCTCCCCCCCCCCCCCGTCCCCTCAGCATTTCATTTCCTGGGTCGGGCAGTACTAAAATTCAAACTACAGCAGGGTTCTGGGTGTCAGGCTGGCAAAATGGCTGCTGAGCATTGAATGTTTGCTACTCTTCCGGAGAGCTTAAGTTCAGTGTCCAGCACAGGAGGGGTTTGGAATCACCTATAACCCCAGCTCCGAGTGATGGCACACCTCTTCCTGGACTCTGCAGGCACCTGCCCTCATACGTGAGTGTACCCCCCCATTTACACATAATGGAATAAATAGAATACAAATAAATCTTTAAAAATAAAAGAATCCCAGGTGTCCCAGTAAGAAAAGCAGGTGAAGAGCCTCCAGGCTCCAGGAACTCACAGGCCCACAGCAGGCTCACGAGCCAGCGGAGCAGAGCTCCCTGCCTCACTGGTCTCTCTGCTCTTAGGGGGATTTAACCAAAGGCTACTGAGCAAAGCAGGGGTATCAACATAGACAATCCCACAGCCCTATCTGTCCTCGCGGTCCCCATTCCCCAGCAGCAGTCTGGCCTTTCCTGAAGTTTGTCTAGCTGATGGTACCTTTACACCAACGTTGTTGCTGGATCCCCACCGCGGTTCGATGCACTCCCCACTAGCAGACACACAAGCCCAGCTACAGAAATCTCAGTGACTTATCCAAAGCTGTGGATGGAGGAACAGAGCTGCCACAACAACCCAGACTTAATTCTGAATTTCAGAGTTCTGTGTATTTTAGGGGAACAGGCTGGACCTCAGGCCCTACACAGGCTGGGCAAGTGCTCTACTACTGAGTTAGAGTCTTGTTCCTTTTTACATGTTTTATTTTCAGAAATGGTCTTACTGACTTGCCCAGACTGGCTTTGAACTTGCTCATATGAGCAGATCCTCCTGTCTCGCCTCTTGAATAACTAGGGTCTTAGACCATGCCACGTGGTATGGCAAATTTCAGGATTAATTTTCTTCAATGGACTACACAGAATACTCCAAGAGACCGCGAATTTTCCGCTGTACAGTTAGAATTAGATGAGATCTTGATGTCCTGTGAGCCAGGAAGCCCAAAACAACCTCTGTGGCTAAAGGAAAGGCTATCAGTTCCAGTGTGGCTTGCTTCTGGAGTCAGCTTGCGGTCTCTGCGGGCAGACAGGTGCAAGTCCCACCCTCCTTTTTCTCTACTAAGGTCCTGTGGAGTCTCTGTACGAGAGACTTGAGTGGAGGGTGACCTGCCATTCCCACTGTGTTCCTGCACTGTGGCTCTCTCTTTCTCACCCGGAGACTGAGTCTCAGGACCATCCGATACCTCCAAGCCCTCCGGGTCTGAACATGATGGAGCTGGGCAGCTAAGCGGCCTTCTCAGGTAGACCATGGATACCACCTTCATCTGTAGTATGGGCCGGCTCGTGTTGGTGGTTTCCTTCCTCCGGTTATGCAGCTGCCCTGGCTCATGGCTGACTGACAGGAAGGGCTGACTCTGCAGCCATGAGGACCCTGAAAACCCAGAAGGGGCCCTTTGAGGACATGTGTCTAGGAAACTATGGCAAAGGGCAACACTGACCCCAAAGGCTTGTTTACCAATCTTCTGAGCTAGGCGGGGTTCTAACACATTATTCAAGGCCGTGCCTTCCAGTGTTGTACCTGTGATGTCAAAAATTCGCCTTGATGTGTAAGATAGAGACCAAGTAGTCAGGAGCTCGAGTCGCAATGCCACTCCTCCCCAGGGCCAGCAGAACAAAGCACAACCACCGTTGTTGATTTAGACACTGGGCTTCTTTATTAATGTGTTCCTTAAGGAAGGGTTCTGGTGCCTTAAAAATAGTTTGTTTGAGAGACACCATTAATTCTTAATATCTTTACTAAAGGACTGAAAAGCTTGGGGCAGAGTCAGGGGTACAAAGATTACACAGACAATGACGAATCAGCCTTCCTTTAAATCAGGGCTCCTCAGCCTTCCTAACCCTGCGACCCTTTCATACAGTGCCTCACGCTGTGGTGACCCCAACCATGCAACTATTTTTGTTGCTATTTCACAGCTATAATTTTGTTACTGTTACGAATCATAATGTAAACAATTGACATGTCCAGTGATTTTAGGTAGCTCCTGTGAAAAGGTCATTAGACTCCCAAACGGGTTGCGACCCACAGGTTGGGAACCACTGCTTTAAACCCAAACTCCCTCCTGGTTCACCTGTCCCTTGTTCACCTGCCCCTTATTGGGCAAACCATTGACCTTGGCCTGGAGAAGTGTCCCCCTCACCCTTTTACTTTGTTTACCACAGCTCTGGCTTTTCGTGGTGAGGAAATGACGTCATTCTTTACCGTTCTGAAGCTGGCTCCACTACCTGCGCTCGCCCACTTGTTGTTTAGATTTCCTGTCTGTGGACCCTGGCCAGTCCAGCAGCAGACCTGCCAGGACTGCTCACTTAATTCCACATCCTCTGCCTCTCCGCGCTGCAAATTCTCATCCACTCTGGTGGCCCTGGTACCTGCCAACACCTCCCTCCCTCCCCATGAGCCGAGGGAGTCACGGACTAATCATGTCGAGGCCCCTGAGCAGGGTGGACAGGCTCAGTGCTGATGACGATGCTGACAATGAGTTTGGGGACGACAGACAGCTATGCACAGGATAAACCGGAAGACACACCTCAGCATCCACAGAGACTGGGACCCCGCCGCAGCTCTCGGCAGGTATATGAACATTAAAATAGTAACAGATGGGCCCTGCGGCACTGTTTCCTCTTCTATCAGATGCAGAGTCATAGACTCAGAATGTCACAAGGTTCTCCACTTCAAACAGCAAATACATTAGACTCATCCCCAAGCGATAACCCAAGACCCTGCTTATTTGCACAACTAAAGGATTCTTCCTTTTACAAATTGCATCATTGCAGTGCTTCCATAAATAGCAGGCCTCCCTAATGACTCAATCACACACTCTTCTTAAAAAACGAAAGAAAGAGAGAAAAGAAGAAAAAGCATGCATATTTTCAAACCACAACTCCCAGAAAAAAAGAGGTGTAATTAAAAATGAAAAAAAAAATAACTGAAAGCAAGTGAAAAGACAAGAAAACATTGTAGCGCTGAGAGAACATGGGGTACCTTGATGGTTTTGCTAATGCTGCTGAGAAACTATGGAGATGTGGAGCTGTGAGAGCCAAACAGCTCTCCAACTCTGCATGCATAAAGCACTCCAAGCTACGGACGCTGTCTAGGGCAAGTTAGTCTGTGATCACCATTGTTCTTAGCAGCTCCTTTAGGGTGGCCTAGTCCAAAGAAATCCTATGACCCCAAAAGCAAGGGGATTAAGAGTCCCCTCTGAGCTCCTGGAGAATTCTGGATGTTATTCTTTCCTGATTCTCTCTGACAGTCACAACAGTCAATGAATGGGACACTAGAACTGGCGTAGGGAAGGCATAGGATTCCCTGGACAACATCTCCTGGCCCAAAGAGACACACCTCCAGATCCTCTCTTGCAATAAAGAAGCCCATCTTTTAGTGGCAAGGGAAATTCTCCTTGAAGGAAATCTATAGGGAATCGTATTCAGCCAGCTGTATTAGTGTCCATTGTGTGACAGTTTCTAAGCCTTGGGAAGGTTTGCTCTAAACCTGTAAGAGGCCAGAGATCCACAGTGATGTCAAACCCCAGGCCTGTGACCCCATCAGGTCGGCTTAAGAAGCTGTGCTAAAACCAAATGATCTGACATTTACTTCTTCATCCTCTTTCTGCTTCCACAAACAGAGCAGGCTCCACACGTGACCTACTTTCCCCTTCTTTGTGATTATGCAGAGCTCACAAAGCTTTTGCTCCAGCCTAATACTTTCAGTGACATGCTTTTCATCTTCGGGAAGAGAAGAGCCTGCGCCCATCTGCCAGAGCCCATAAGTCTCAGCGACATCACCAACCAAGACAGACGAGCCACGGAGACTTCACTCGGAGACTCGTACAAGACCAGGCATGAGAGAAAAAATAACAAACAAAACAATAATAAAATCCAGATCCGGCCCCTTGGAGGGAAGTTCACGTTCAGTTGAAAGTGTTCAACAAGAATCAAGATGTTATTGATGAGCTAACTGAGTGACAGCAAACTTCCGCTAATAGCCTAAGACCTCTTCCCTCCTGCAGCTGTGGCTGGGCCTGGCGTCAAGCACTTCCAAACTCTCCATTGTGCATTAAAAATTAATCGCCCTCTTCCAAATCTTCAGTGACTCAGAACACACCAGGGTTTTAAAGGACAAGGAGGAAAGCTATAAAAATAAAACCCAAGTGCTCAGTTTGGACAGAAACCTGGTACTATTAGTCAAAATTAAGTCAGTATTGACTTTCCCTCCTATTTTTACCTTGGAGGATGTGCACTTTTCAATGTTTGATCTGTGTCCTTCTCCAACACTGGAACTCCAAATTACAAGTGGTAATTGAGAAACCCTCGCTAGTGACTTTGGAAATGTCACTGTCGGCCTAAAACTCGGCACTCCACAGGACTCAGAGCTTCTCTTTTATCCTCAGGGAGGCAAACAGGGAGACTGCTCAGTGTTTACCAGACAAAGAGTTCAAAGGAAACACACCTGCATTCCTTGAGAGACAATTTTGCTTACTTCTAGCCTGGTTAGTTCAGCCACACAATATCCAGGCTGTCCGGTCAGCACTATGAACACTGTGTGGAGTGGGGCTGAGCAGCAATGGAAGCCCACAGCAATGGAAGATGTGCATCCCAAGGCTTCCATGTAAACTTCATTCTACCCACACTGATGGCTAATAGGTCACCCTTGCCCTTGTTCACGCCGTTCACTGATAACGGGGGATAGCGTGGTGCTCAGGTGCAGGGCCAAGATGAGCTAAACCATGTCCATGTTAGGGAATTTGTGAAAACGTCAACAAGCCTAAGGCAGACAGAGATAAGGTGGGGAAGGACAGTGTGCAGTCGGGTCTTGGCCATCATTGCTCCTCACCTGGAACCCTTCAGTCCCTAACCCTGCTTAGTATTGCCCGGACCTCTGGTGCAATTGCAACCTTAGGTGGGAAAGACAGAAAAGCCGCTCGCACATACCCTTTAATTTAGCACTAATTTAGCTTCGCTGCTGCTGGTGACCCAGCCCTAGCTCTAACTGCCCAGGCAAGCTCTCACAGTAGCATCTGGAAGGTCGTCTTGTGCCCTGAGCTGCTTGCTGGCCTTCCCTTCTGATTTCTACCAGCCTCTGGGGGCCTGGAACTCTTCACCTGAACCATATGTGCGGGTGCCAAGCCCCTCTACTAACGCCACTCCTACCTCACCTGTGCAGAGGCTTAACTCCAGACCAGCTCTGGGCTTTGTGCAGTTGGCACTGCCCCTTATCCTTTCGCTATTGTCCGGCCTAAGCCTGTGGGTGTGGTGACGCCAGGAAAAAACAGAGGCTGCAGAGAAGCTCTGGAGCAGTGTTCTACTTGCTCCCCTCTTATTGCCTTGCTGTCAAATACATTACCCAAAAGATACACGTCAGGGGATCTCTTTGCTTAAACTTGGACAAGACGAAACTGTCAAAACAGCAGTTGATTTAAGAGGCCTAGACAAATCCTCTTAAGAAATATGGATTACGCCTGGCATAGAGGCACATGCCTTTAGGCCTGGCACTTGGGAGGCAGAGGCAAACTCTGTCCCAAAAATGGGGGTGGGGGAGGGGAGAGAGAAAGAAATGGATTAAGAAAAAAATTGAGGGACACATAAGGAGGAGTGGGGTCCTCATGTCAAAGAAGGTGTTGCATGGGAAAGGGAGCACCTGAGGATGGACACTGAGCCAGCCTGTGGGAAACCCCGCTGCGGGACTCAGCCCTGGAATGCCCGACCAGCAACCTGATCACAGACCCTGGCTTCATGTCTTTGGGCCTTGGTCTCCTCTTTATTTGTACTGCTGATGATAAGGGCAACTGAAAACTTGAAAAGAATCCTCACCTCTTTTCAAGAAGACAGGCGTAGCTTTTAAAAGACATGGCCCAAAGGGCTCCATTCCTTAAAACAAAATAATAAAAACAATATGTAACAGAATTGTATACAAAGTAAGGAGTGAGTTGTTTGGAAAGCTCGGTAGAGGGAAAGTCAGGTCACACTCCTGGAATCCCAGCACTCAGGAGGTAGGAGGATGGAGGACTAGGTGTCGAAGGCCAACCTTGACTATATAGCAAGTTTGAGGCCAACCTGGGTTATATTGAGTCCTACCTCAATTAAAAAAGGGGACGGGGGAGGAAAGTGTGAAAAGAAAAAGAAGGAAAAAAAAATCAAAGTCTGGGAGTAGGAACATGTCAGACAACACCAAACATTTTCTACCAAATATCTTTGAAGAGAATTATCCAACAAGGGTGCAGGGTTCCTGCTGTCAGACATTTGGGAGCATGTCTTCTTGAGGCCATCATTCCCAGGGAAGGCTCTGGGAGGTCCTGGGCTGTAGAAAGCTATTTAAGGCTTAAACTATTCAACTGGAGCCTCTGAAATCCACGCAAACACAGAACTCTGCTTTCCATACCCATCATTAGCATCTCTCAGATGTACACATCTGGGTTCCGAGGTGTGGGAAATAAAGCCATCAGCAAAGCTTGGTTTTGTTTGTATTGTAAACAAAAAGCAGTGTCCAGCAAAACCCAGGCATACAGAATATTAGCTTACTGTTTTAAGTCTGAATGATCGCTCACAATCAGGCGCACACCCACAGTCCCAGCCCGCCTTGGTCCTTCCCTTTCTTACTCACAGACTCAGGGTCACCGCAAAGGTAAGTGCTAGCCACTCTTCCTGGGACTCCAGGACACATAGCATGCTTCTGGCAAGCCATCCAGCACAGAACTAAAGTACTCCACTGTCTCCTCGCCTCAGAGATGTGCCTCTGCTTGCATGGAGACTGCTCTGGGATAACTAATTGCCTTCCAGCTCAGGATACACAGCTTTCTCACATCTACTATTCCCCAGGGCCATATTTACTCAAGCTGTATTTTTCAGAGACTACGACAGGATGCAGGGAGAGAGGAAGGAGGGAGAGAAAGAGAATGAACACACAGTGGTGGGCAGGAAATGACTTTTTGTCCTCATTATAAGTTAGATTACCATTTTTAGAGCATTTCCCTTAATGCAGAAGAAGTGCTCTCCTCGTTGTGTATTTGGGACTTAAGGTGGAAGCCAAGAGACTGAGAACCACAGGGACGCATGGCCACCACACTCTCATGTCTGGGAGTCAGAACCGGCACTGTCCATGGAGGGACAGGTGTAGCTTTCTCTCCAGTCACCATCAGCAGCACCGTGGCAGGAAGGTCAGCGGTACTGAGATGTGGCAGCTTGGAGGATGTCAGAGGGGACAAGTGAGGGGTGCTTGAAGAGAGAGGCACCACTGATGAGCCAGAGGACACTACCCCAGTCTCTGCCTGTTTGCCTTAGACAGTTCCGAAGCAATGATAGCAATCTCACTAAACGATGCCGAAAATAGGGCACCGGCACACCAGGGTAGCGGAAGAAAGCGTGATGAAACATGGTGGGAGGCAGAACCATGTAGAATACAGGTCTGAAATGTGGGTCAGGTGAGCATGTAGACTTGTGCAAATTTTTTATTGCATTTATGTAGTTGGTGTGTTTATGTGCTATGGGACCACACATGTGGAAATTAGAAGGCAACTCGTGCGAATCATTTCTCTCTTTCCACTGTGTGGGTCCTGAAGACCCATGAACTCCCGCCATCAGCTCAGTGGCATGTGCCTTAGCAGCCGAACCATCTTATACCAACACTCCATTTTTTTTTTATGAGAAGGTAAAGTTTCCTTGAGAGGAAACAAAAGCTTTCTTTGCTTGAATTTGTGTAAACTAGAGATTTACCTGAAGCTCCCCTCTCTCCCTGAGGCAAGTATTCCAGGAGTGCCAGAAGTTTTAGACATCTGGTCTAGAGCAAAAACCCATGACCTCAATCCTCAGGGCTCAATCCCATGTCTGAGACCTGAAGGGTTGAAAGGGGAAGGCGGAGACGAAGAGGGGTGAGAGCAGACAGCGACAAGTGGCAGCCTGAAGCAGCTGTGAAACAGTGCGCTGGAGTCCCCAAAACATTTTTATTTTTATTTTTTTTAAAGATTTATTTATTATGTATACAACATTCCTTCCATGTACACCTGCACACCAGAAGGGGGCACCAGATCTCATTACAGATGGCTGTGAGCCACCATGTGGTTGCTGGGAATTGAACTCAAGACCTCTGGAAGGGCAGTCAGTGCTTTTAACCACTGAGCCATCTCGCCAGCCCCTCCCCTCCCCCAAAAAACATTTTTAAATCTGATTCTTTTACAAGAGGTATGTGTGGTCTGTGTTTTGTTGGTTCGAGAGCTCCATTGGCTAGAGGCACATCTCCAGCCACCTACTCTCTTTCTTGTAGTCATTGCTCCTTCTCTGTCTCTATTCCCCAGAGTTTCCATGTTTCTAATTTCAAGTTATATTTAAAAGCACACACATATTGTTAAAACAACGTGGTTTTTCTTCTAAATTCTTTCCCTCCAGTGCGGCGCCTAAACACCACTCGCTCTTTCGGTCAGTTGTTGTTTTGTTGAGGTTCATGAGTTTCTTTCTCTCTCTCCCTCTCTCGGTCTATTGTAACCAAGAAACTGCACAGCTATTAAGTTCCGCACTCTGGCTGAGAGAGACAGCACGCAGCATGCTGGGTTCTGCCTCGGGTAATGATAGGAAGCATCAGCTTGCATGTGTGATACCACAAGAGCTGCAGCCCCATGCACAAAGGGACTCAACGGGGACACGCTGGTGCTGGCAAGGTTCATTCTGAGCTGCTGAGGGCCATCCTCAGAGTCCCTCAGCTTCCAAGAATGATGTATCAGTCACTGCCTTCATATACCACTAACTCTTGAACCAAGAGACATTCTCTTTTCAAATAACCCCTAGGCGCTTCTTAAGAATCACATCCTTAATTATCCACTCAGCTGAGCTCCACCCTGACTTCAAGTCAAATTATCCCCAGTCCTAGCATTGCTGAGGGGAAGTGGTGGGGAGAGGGCAGCAGAGGGGCTACACATGCCTGTAAGGGTCAGTCCAAGTGTAAACATCTGGAGGGAGCTACCACCTGGGGAGGGAGCTGGAAAAAAGCCTGGTGTTAGCTTCAGACTCAGTGCTCCATTTCAAATCCCTTCTCCCCCAGCCCTGATACCATCTAGTGTCCCCATCTGATCCCCGTCTGCTAACTTGATTTGCGGCTCAGCCAGTTGTCCCCGGCAGTCATGTGACACACAGCATCTATCACGGTTGATGGACAGCAGTGAATTAATGTTGCTCAGTCAAACAGAAGGGAAGGAAAGGTCTGTTCTGGCATGAGAAGTATTCCTATCCTTTCCTTGCTTTGGGCTTCCCAACCTTTTAGATGTTAGGCTGGGCAAGAGATAGAGCGGCTGGCGGGAAGCAGGAGGGGTGAGGGGTGAGTCAGGACTGCGAAGCCAAACATGAGGTGCCAGCATGAAGGCAGCCCTCCCCGCCGATCACCGTAGTGGTGACCCGTAGTCTATCACAGAGCCAGGTCTTGAGACTGATATTGCTCCCCCGCTGGGGCCAGTCTTTGTCCCTCAAAGAAGCAGCAAGGGGCAGTGAGATTCTTAGAGAAAAATAAATGCCAGCAAGGATGAGGGGAAACTGAAACTCTCCCATGTCGCTAGTGGGTGTGTAGCGTGGTGCAGCCACTGTGGAAAAGTCTGACAGCTCCTCAAGAAGTTAAACAGAATTACCACACAAGCCTGCAATTCCAATCCTTGGCTGCACACTCAAAGGATGGAAAACAAGTGCAAAGCCACAGCTCTGCACATAAGCCCATAGCAACACTATTCATAAGAGCTAGTTGGTGGAACCAACCCAACAGCTTCACCAGCTAACGAGTGGACAGACAAAGCGCTGGACATACAGACAGCGGCATTTTCTTTCTCGATGCCGTCTGTCCAGCTCAGGCTGCCATCCATTTTGCTACAACACAGAGAATGACCTTGGTCTTCTGACCTCCCTAGCTCCTCTCCTTGGTACTGGGAGAACAGAAGTGCATCGCCATGCCCAGTTTATGCTGTGCAGGAGACCAAATGCATGCTAGGATAGCCCCTACGAACTGAGCTCCATGCCTAGTCCTTATGGGACCATTATTTAACCATGAAAGGAATGTTATAGTTGGATACTACAACATGGATGAGCTCCGAAACACTATATGCTAAGTGAAAGAAACCAGACATAAAGACAAACCCGTTGTATGATCTCATTAATATGAAGTACTTACAATAAGCAAATCTACAGAACAAATGGCAAATTAGTGGTTGCCAATAACTAGAGAGGGGACATGGAGAGAGAATAGCTAATAACTGTGGAATGTGTCACTGGGAAGATGACGAAACAGTTCTGGAACCGGACAGTTATAAAATGTGGAGCCACTTCAAGCCACTGAATCAAACAGATTCAAATGATAAATTTTATCCTCCATATATTTCAGCACATGCACCACAGGAGAATTTTTTTTATGTTCAGTTACACCTGTCCTGTCTTTAGTACTCTCCTTCTGCCTGTGCCTACTGGGGCTGACTTCTGATGTTTGAATAGAGCTGGGATCCCTGTTGTATGGTTTGTTCATTATTTGTTAATTATGTGTATATGTGGGGGTGTGCATGTGAATGCAGATACCTGTGGAGTCCAGAAGAGGGGCCTCATACCCCTTAGGGCTGAAGTTACACACAGTTGTGAGCCACTCAACATGGGTGCTAAGAACCTCCTCGAGAACAATGTTCTTAACAGCTGAGCCCCTGCCTTCTTAGACTCTACATAATTAATCCAGATGTTGTGCAGGGATTTCCCAGGGTCAGGTCTGGAAATTGTGACAGCCCAGTCTGGCTAGACTCATATTACAGACTTTAGCTAATGCTCTCAGTCCAACACACCCAAAGGAACAGGGTCATCTTTTCTGTCTATTAACACTACCACCAACCCCAAAATATCAGTCCATTCTTCCACTCAGGTTATGACTTTAAATTGTAAAGTCAGTAGGTTGTACAGTAGACAGTCACCCGGCTGCTCTGTCTGAACAGGAGTGAGCGGTAGTGCTCCGGAACAGCGCCCCACCCACCCCCACCCCCGGCATCTTAGCTCTGTTACCACCATGAACCTGAAGAGTAGCTAACTTAGCTAGACATTTCTAGGAAGGGAGAACCTATCCATGGGACCAGAAAGCTTGAATTAGAAAATTAATATTCAGTGGGATTTCTTGTACATTTAACCAAGCATTAGATTTGTACAGCAGAGAGAGAACTGACATTGGGGACAGTGTACACAGAATCAAAACAAGCGCCCATAACTCTAGACTTCCTGAAGTCTGAGTCAGGAGCTTTCCCGGGCATCTCATCTCTTACACTTGACTTAACTTTGGCTTCTTTGGGCCACAATGGATGAAGAATTGTTTGGGGCCATATATTAATGTCTTCCTCAAGCCTTCCTACGGTAAACTCTAACTTGTCTATGAACTTGGCCTTTAGTTTTCATAGAACCACAGACTCCTGTAGCTGACTCACCTTATCTCAGGTATGTTTAGCTGCATGAATTATCTCAAGTATGTTTAGCTGCATGAATTATCTCAAGTATGTTTAGCTGCATGAATTATCTCAAGTATGTTTAGCTGTGTGAATTATCTCAAGTATGTTCAGATGAGTGAATTATCTCAGGTATGTTTAGCTGCATGAATTATCTCAAGTATGTTTAGCTGCATGAATTATTTCAAGTATGTTCAGATGCATGAATTATCTCAGCTATGTTCAGAAGCGTGAATGTATAATTCCATCCACTGCCCTTACCCCTCCCCTGTTCCTCTCTAAGACTTCTCACCTAAACGTCAACATACTGTTTCCAGCTACCTTCAGGAAGGCTATTCAGTCATCGCTGCTGATGACCGTGACGATGGTAATGCCCAGATCTGGACTTTCAGACACGCCTTCCCATTCTGCTTTCCATCTTGCGAAGGTGCTAAACTTCTGCTTCTTGCTGTCACTGTCATTTTCTTCTCCTACAAGCTCTACCTGACTTGGAACATCTCTCTGACCCCTTAGACTGCTGACATTCCTAACACCCCACAGGCAGGAGTGTAGCTCTTCCTTCATCCCACCCCCAGTGACAAGGCCAAAAATCAGAATGAAACCACAGCTGCTGTGGTCATTTTTCCATCTCAGCAGCTTTTCCTTGCGTTCTCATCTTAGCTCCTAAGATGCTAAGTGAAAATTAAGACTCTTCGACGCCACAGTTACATTTCCATTCTTTTAGTCAAGGCTCCTTACTATTGGTCCCTCCCTTCTGCCCTCTAGTGAGTGCCGAAACCACCACCTGTCCCCAATCGCCCCCATCTCCACTCATCCCACCCCCCGTGCTGCTGTGCCACAGCCCACTTCTGGAATTCTCTTTCTTCTATTCTGTCATTTACTCACAAAGTGGATATTGTGGCTACTCGGTGCCAAGTGCTAAGTGTTTAGGAACACGAGTGGACAAAATGGAGACTGAGGCCTTCCTTGGGGCCCGTGCACACTATCAAGGGACAATCAGTGTCCCATCTACCCCACATCTCACTTTCTCCCAAATGTATTCATAAAAACCCTAGGCACACCCACCTCCTCCCTTGCGTTTGCTGTTCATAGTTGTAGTAATATTTCATTTTAACAAATAATTTACTAATAAATATTATTTATTAAAATGAATAATTTTAATAAGCTTGCCTGAAGATCAGAGAGTAAAACAGCCCCACTAGTCAACTTTACAGACCAGGCAGTGGTGGCACACACCTTTAATCCAATCCAGTAGCCACACTAGTCTGCCATAGAAACTGGGGCGGTAGTGGTGAACGCCTTTAATTCTAGCCATAGGGAGGAATATAAGACAGGAGGAGACAGTTCTCACACACAGTCTCATTCTGAGATTCCTGGAGATAGGCTCGCCATTTTGGACAGAGGTAGAGGTAAGAGCCAGTGGCTGGCTGTTTTGCTTTTCTGACCTTCAGGTTGAACCCCAGTATCTGTCTCTGCGTTTTGATTAACTGTGCTACAAAAGCCATTACTTGTTGGCTTCTACCGCCTCACGTCACTCCATCCATGTAGACCCGTTTCCTGAATCCCCGAAATATGCCCGGACTGAGCTCCTTGTTGCTTAAGCACCCAGTATGCTGCGTGCGCATCTCCCAGGAAGCAGACTGAGTGTATTGCAGGTGCCCAGGACATACATGTTACCAGCAAACCAACTGTGCCCGAGTTCAACATCAGAGCCACCAACCCTATTGTTCTTTATCCACTAAGGGTGACCTTTCTCCTGTTATGACCTGATTTCTCTAAAGCAGTGCCAAGCAATCCTGTTCCCTTCCTCCTTGTACTGCCCCATCAGAATGGGATGTCCTCAGGCCCATCAGAGAGATGATCTTCAACTGTGGAATCCTACAGGCAGAAGAAGCTGTGAGTGACTCTCTCACAAATCACTTAGATTTTAAATCTTTTAGGGGCTGGAGAGATGGCTCCGTGGTTAAGAACACCCCTTGTTCTTCTAGAGAACAAGTTCCTTCCAGAGTACCCACATCAGGTGGCTTAACCGCCTGTTTCTCCAGTGTCAGGATTTCTGACGCCCTCTTCTGGCCTCTCTGAGCACTGCATGAGTATTTATGTATCCTTGTAGGGCCATACATTGATATTCATATTTTAAAATGGAAACAAAATCTTTTTGAGAAAATCATCTTTTCTTTTCCGGCATTGGGGTGAGCCACAGTTACATAGGCCCTGCCCTCACCAAACTCATAGCTGCTCTCACCAGTTAGCATTCTCTCAGTGAAGGGATTTAACAGTGAGTTCCAACATCATACCTACCCACCCCCCATTTTCTGGTGGTGCCTCCCCCGTGTTAAAGGCGTGCTAAACCACTGAGCACACTCCCAGCCCTCGCGCACTCTTCTGAGAACCGCCTACTAATTTTCATAGACCACGCATTCGAATTCTAACTTGAACAAGAGCTTCGGTAAATCAGGCTGCTGTGAAGTTTTAGATGAAGGGATAGAGAACTGCTCCTTTGATTTCCCACCGGGAAGCTTCCATCTCACCCCAGCCTCTTCAAAGCTCGTGCGTGACGACAGCTGTTGCACGCACCCCTTTTTAAGGCACGCTGTGGTGGGGAGGAGGGTGGTCACAATACCCCGTCATTCTGCAGGAGCAGCTCGCTCACGCTCTTCCCTCCCAGGCGTCTAGAAATAACAACAATGGCAACACAAAGGGGGGGAGTGGGTGGGCACAGACAAAGGGAGGTGGGGGCTGCTGCTGACTGCTGGTGTGGGGGCGTTCACCATGTGGGTTCTCGGAGCACTGCAAATGGAGTTAAGAGGGGAGCACCTGTTGGGAATGAGGTGGAGGAGGAGCAGGAGGAGGAGGAAGGGGAGGAAGGAGTGGGAATGATGGACTGTGCGGAGGCAGGACCAGCAATACTCACGCTACCTTTCAGCTTTTAAGGGGGCGGCCATACACTGTGCGGGCTTTTGAGGGAAATGGCTAGATCCTGAAATGGACCCATTTACCCACCTTCTCCACTGTCCTGCCTTATGAGTGAAGTTGAAAGGAAGTTGGTCAAGATGAAGGCAAAAAGAAGGAAGGAAATAGGAGGGACCGGAGGGGAACAGAACACATTCTAGAAAACTCCAAGTTAGAGATCCCTTCTCATTTGAAACCAACACGTGACTATGTTCTCACAAAGGACAGGCTGTCCAGGGCCCAAGGGTGAGGGTAAAATCCTCCAAGGCCCCCATCTCTCCTCCCTTAGATCTGGAGCCCACATGGACACTGCGACTCCATCAGATGTGCTAAGTGCCCGCTGAGATCCATTTTGGGATCCACGCGAGGTTTCCCACCCCAGTGTACACCTCCTCGGGTTAAACGACCCTAACTGCATGTCTTCATGCTGAGATGACTTCAGCCCTCTCTTTCCAGTTGGCTGGCATAGCTTATGATGGGCGGTTTTCCAACGTACACGGAACCTTATTCATGGATTGAATGGTTTGTTGAGCCTCTGCTGTGTGTCAGGCTCAGAGAAGCACAACAGCACAGGCAGTGAAGGTCCAGGAAGTTCAGAAGCCAGAAGGTTGAGAGGAGGGGAGGCCACCCTGACTGTGGCACCTAAGAACTTTACGAGCTCTCCCAAGGAGCTGCCGACACTGGGCAGACGGAGACAAACAGATGGCTTCTGGCCAGGGCGGAGAGGTCCTGACATGTGGAATGAATTAGGGAGACAGGCAGAAGCTAGAATTAACAGCACAAGAATAACAAGAACTAATGCAACCCCCAGAAAGCAGAGAACTTTACAGAGTACAAGGCCAGGCTCACAGTCCTCCCCCCCGCCCCCCAACCTTCAGGAAAATGACTGCTCAGAACAGCTGGTCACTGGGAAAGGAAAATGGACATGGTTAGTGCTGCCCCACCCACCCCAGGGCCATCAGCAGAATTCCAGCTTGAGTTGATAACAAAACCACCCTGGCTGTTCCCTTTTACATCATAAGAAGACTTCTACTCACAGGGAGGAATTTGAGACCGCCACCTACGCCACTAAGCTGTCTTGGGCCCAGGATGTGTAGTCTTTATACACTGAAACCCACTGGCCTGCTCCACCGTGACTGGATGGAAAATAAAATAACAAAATGTGGGCTGATGAGGTAACTCGGTGGATAAAGGCACTTGTCTCCAAGCCTGGCAACCTGAGTTCTATCCCCAGGACCCACGTGGTGGACGGAGAGAATCGATTCCTACAAGTTGTCCTTTGACTTCCATACATACTCCAAAGCATTTTCACATACACACACACACACACACACACACACACACACACACACACATCTCAATAAAGAATCTGGTTTTTAGAAGATGCTAAACTGTGTGCAGCAGTGATTTGATATTCTTTCTTTCTTTGGGTTTATTTGATGAGACTGTTCAGGGCTCCAGAGTATGCCTGACTTTCTCTTGCCCACCTCACTCCCCAGGTTCCACATGGGAGGAAGGAGGGGGCCCTTGTATGAGGCAGCACAGGCACCCAGCAACACCGTAGGTGCTAAGTCAGCATACCGGTCCCCAGACCATCCTTGTGACTGACACTGTCATCTCATCCTGCAAGCCACCTCTGTTCAGCCATACCTTTTTAGGTGTCACCTCCAGCCCTGCTGACGCCGGGATCCTTCTGCTACATTCTTTTTCTGAGACTATCCAGAGGTGCTCTGTTAAAGAGTGCTCCTGGGGCTAACGGTGCCATCAGCTTTGCTGTGGCCACAGGACCTACATGGACTCAAGGGAAAGGCTGGCCAGCATTAACATAAGCTCTTCCTCAACTCACACCCTTCTCTGCTTTCACGAGACATCCATGAGTGGTGACATTCACTGATGGGTGCTGGCGAGGCCATGATAAGCACATTGAAAGTGATCCTACCCCTCAGAGAGAAGACGGCCTTAGACGCCTTCTCTCGGCGTACAACCAACCCTCAGGAAACTCCTTACAGACACTCAGCCTTGTCTTTGCTCCAGGCCTCATTCTCAAGGGTCTCACGACCACAGGCTACAGGCAGGTATACCCCATGACCTAGAAACATCTGACAGGCATTGCTTCACCAATTCCACTCTCCTCTGCCATTCTCCATCATGACCACCCTTCTAGAGAAGTCTGAAGGATTGAGAATGTAGCTATTGTAGAGTGCTTGCCCAGCACACACAGTCCCGGGTTCGATCCCCAGCACTGCAGAAACTGGGTATGGTTGCACACACCTGTAATCCTAACACTTAGGAGGTAGAAGCAGGAGGGTTAGAAATTCAAGGTTATTCTAGCAATAGTAAATTTGACATCAGCTTGGGATACAGGAGATTCTGCCCCCCAACTTCCCCTACCCCAAAAGTTTAAAATTCAAAGACAATAGTCTTCTATAGCTAGGACCAAAACCTTCCTTTTCAGACCCAGGGTCCCCATAGGCAATTATCTATAACCCATTTTATCTCTCACAGGCCGTAAATACACAGCCTCCATAGGAGGTTGCAGTCCCTCACTCCATCACAGCCAGGCTACCTTCACTAGCTACAGCTGTCTGCCATTTAGAAGCTGAGATTCTATCTCACAGAGAGCTGGGCAGAATTTCTGGAAAAAGAGCCATGTTTTCTGTTCTGATGAACCTGACATTCCGTTATATCCCATCCGTTTTACGAATGTTTAAGACAACACATTTTGCTAGCATCTGCTGCTTATTTACCCATGGAAAATGTACAACACACCACCTACAGAGTAACAAACAACAAACAAACAAAGCCATGAAGGAGACAGGATAGTGAAGTCTAGCCTGAGGGCTCCAGGAACAAAGTGGGCCCACCAGGGGGACAGAATGAAAGATGCGCTTTATTGGAGACCACACTGGGATAAAATGGACGATCTCGTAGCGTTACCTTCAAACTCTACCATCCCTGTTTCCTCCATGGCAGCCATCACGGCCACCACAGGCTCCACAGAAACATCCTCAGACTCACTGTCTCTGTTTTCACTCCCACTCATCCTTCCCATGTTATAATTTCCTCCTATCTCCAACAAAAACAAAAAAGCCATCCAGCAACACTTGGATGACCAAAGGCAGTCAGGACCCTATACCAATAAGGTACTGCCCATCTTCCACAGGGAACCGAACCTGAAGTTCTGAACGCCTGTGGTTTGTCCCCAGGGTGTGCCTGGAAAGCCAACAACAGGCAGCCCCCAGTTGGCCTGCGCACCACCGCCCTGTCATTGCTTTTGCTGCCTGTAATTTGCAGCAAGATACCCCACATCACACACCGTCCACATCACACACCGTCCACATCCTTTGCTTTTTATAACATAAATGCTGCGTTTTCGCTGAACAAGCCCTCGCTCGTCCAAGTCTTGGTTAGTCTGTTGTATAACATATGCAGATTGGTATTTTGATTGACTTCTGAATCATGCATGCCCATTGTCATCCTAGGAGAAGTTAGTGTCATCTCACGGAAACACTGAAGCCATCCATGGAGAGCTCTGGGAGGGACTTACGTGGCCACGTCACTTAGCCTCCTTCTCTGCCCAGTGAGGAAGTGGCAAAAGGTGAGTGAATGTAAGATCATCCATGGAAAACCACAATCAGAATCCAGGCTCTTGACTTGAAAACCAGAGCACTTTCCACTCAGCCTGGAGAACAAGATTTAATCTTTTAAAGGCATGCTCTACTGGCCAGAGGAAGAGAAAATGAGAAAAAGTTTCTTAGAATACAGAAAACAGCCAGAAGCCTGATGATAGCCAATTAAGTTAATACCTTCTCCCAATTAAGTCTTCTGCCCAGAAAGCACATGGCGGAATTGGAGATCCTCTACTCAGCTGCCCGTGGAACGCCTAATGAGCTGTGGGGAGACCCAAAGGTAGAGACAGACAGAAGAGTAAGGCGACCACAAACCCGGCGTAGCCAGCCAACGCAACCCCAGTGCCCAGGGCACAGAGGGTTCCACCACCTCCTTGCCTAGTGGCCCAGGGCTAAGGGAGGCATCTGTCCCCTCCTCCCTGCAATTCTGTCCTATCCTGGGATGGCCTTGGGTCCTAGCAGCTGTCCCCTCCTAAGGAGAGCACGGGAATCGATGAGTTGCTGTTTGCCAAGGACTGCAAGCTGAGCTTGAGAGGCAACACATTAAGTCCGACATCAGCGTTATTAAACTTACAATTTAAAACCAATTATCCTTTGCAGAAGACTGCAGCCTCCATCTAAACCACTCCTCGAGGAAAAGAAAAAAGCCCGAGATACAGAGTTCAAGGCAAGCTACAGAAGCGCTTATGCCACAGGAAGCTGTGATTTGGGCAGACGCTGGTAATAGGAACCCTGCAGTTCCTACTCAAGAGGAAGCCGGGCAAGGAGACACAAAAGGCTGGAGGACAAAAACAAGATGCAAACATCCTCCTCTTACCGAAAGGCACCTGGATGGCTTTCCTAATGAATTTGTTTCTTTTTCTCAGGGGGACCAAGTCTAACACCTGTATAAATGATAGATCTCATTGGTAGCCAGCCCCCCCACCAACATTTGCAGGGGTGGCAGATTGAGGGCAGAGGCACATGTTAGCACCCAGAGGCAAGCGCTTTCCATGTAAGAGACTCATCTTGCAGCATCTCTTGGTAAAGCAACTGCCCAGCAACATCGTGGCAAGGATCGGAAGCAAGACTCGGCTCTAACTTCATATGAATAAACGGGTGCATGTTCTCTGCTCACCGGAGCTCCATCACTGCCTGCTGACACGGAAAGTGCCCTTCCTTACCACGCTTGTCCTGTGCTACAGGGAGGGCGTAAAGAGTATTTGGCATGGGCTTGTAGGAAGAGGGGGGTGTGTTGATAAGAAAGAGAGCAAGCGAGAGTGGGAGACTGCTCCAGAGGAAGAGAGGCACAGAGTGTACAGGGAACAGTGAGTAATTCTCCGAATAGGATTCTTGGGGAAGGAGGAGGGAAGTGCTCCAATGTTGTGTGGCTACCTCCTCCTCACCAACCTGGCTTCAGGTAAGCAGAGGTGGCATCTTAACTACTTGGTGACAGCTGTGAGGGTGCTCTAAAGGACCACCCTCACAAAGATCTTCTGCACTAGAATACCCAAACTCTCCCCGGGAGATGCTGACATCACAGAGGGAGTCAGGTTCAATGCTGTTGATCTGTGGTTCCTGGTGCTTATGAAGTGATGACTGGGTTATCAGGGCCCTGCAGAAAGTTCGCTACTTCCAGAGAAGGAAGTGGGCAAACATATAGATTTCATATCATTGTTCCGGCCTGGTGCTATAACACAGGGCCTTGGTGTGCAGCACAGGCTTCCTATCCAACCCTGTCTTCAAATTCACAGTCTCCATCTTCAAAATGCACACTGACACTGATCTCTTCTCGTGATCTTTATTGCTCTCTTCCAACCCAAGTCACTTCCTACCTGGGCCTCTGTGAGAACCTCCCAATTGGTCCTGCCTGCCCTTCTTTACCCCCACCCTGCCACACAGTGAGCTCTCTACAATGGAAGAAGGTCAGTGACCTAATTTCTCTTTCACTTCAAGTCACCAAGTGGCCTCCCTGCCTGCTTGGCATAAAACCTGCTATCTTGACAGTGGTTTTCAAAATATGGGGTAATCTTACCCTTGACTATCTCTTTCCACTTCACTACCCTCCAGTCACAGCATTCAGCTGGCTACCAGGCATCTGCCAGGAGCCAAGCATCCCTTTTGGCTTGGAACACGCCGCAACAATGGCTCCTTTGCCATTCACTTATTTACTTATTTAGTAGCTAGGGTAAATAGCCCGAGTCCACAGAATTTGTTACATAGTCTAGGTTAGCCTCAAATTCTCTACTCTCCTGCCTCAGCTTCCTGAGGGCTGGAATTCTAGGTATGTACTAACATGCCTGGCTTGTTGCTCTTTCTTGAATGCTGTGAAACTGCTTCAGCCTCAGGGTCTTCATGCCCAGTCCCTCTGTCTGAAACTATGTGAACCTAGGACCACACAGAGCTCCCTGTCATCCACTCAGGTGCTCCCAAACACACGGCCGTAAATGCCAACTTTCCCCATCCAGCTCCACACTCCACTTTGCCTCTCAGCATCCCTCCTTAGGAGATCTTGTGTCTACTCTCTGTCTCCCCTACTAAAATGTGAGTTTCATGGGGACAAGGAATATTTTGAGCATCCCTGCATCTCAGTGAGTGTGCTTCACAGATCTCAGCAGTTCACCAATTTTGATTGGCATAAGGGTTATCCCCAGGCTCTGTACAAAGGAGTTAGCAGAGGTTGGGATGGGGGATGCATAGGTGGGCTGAGGGAGCCTGAGTGTTGGGGGAGGGGTCGAGGAGGAAGAGTGGGGTTTCTGGGGCCATCTGCGGCAGTACCTCCAACAAGAGCAGGCACTTCTCCATGTGAGAGAGAAGCCGGGACTGGAAACGCAAAACCAGGACTGTGTGTCGTGGGGGGCAAACTGGTCCAAGTGATACAAAGGTCAGTTCCTGGGGTCTCTTAGCAATTGATAACAATGCACAGAAAAAGCAAGACAACTTTTCCCAGTCCTAGGGGCTGGTTGCTTAAGAATGACCTTTCATTAAAGGGTTGCCCTTTCCTCCTGAGCAAGCTGGTGCAGCACCTGGATGGCTACACCAAGTTGGTGAGCCTCGGAGCGGGTGATGAAGTTACAGGACCCAGTCAGTGGGACGATGTCATTCTCTCATTCATATCCCCCACCCGGTGTAGGAGTGTGTGTTTGTGTGTCTGTGTGCCTGTGGCCTTGCAGGTGCACATGCACGTATGTGTGTGCGACTGTGGAGGTGACAGGCTGGCATCAGGTGTGACTTCCTCTCTTCATTGTTGTTTTGTTTTTCCAAGACATGGTTTCTCTGTGTAGCCCTGAGCATCGTGGAACTTGCTTTGTGGAGCAGGCTGGTCTCAAACTCAGAGATCCACCTCCCTATGCCTCCCAGGCGCTGGGATTAAAGGTATCTGCCACCAGGCTCTGCATGAAGTGCTCCTTGATCTCTTTGCACCTCAGCTTTTTTCAAAATTTATTTTTATTTGTGTGTATGTGTGTGTATGTGTTAGTGTGCCCATATGTTAGAATGCTATCCATGAAGGCCAGAAGAGAGCACCGGCTCCTTTGAAGCTGGAGCTATAGATAGTTGTCAGTCACCTGATGTGGGTACTGAGAGCCAAACTCAGGTCCCCTGAAAGAGCAGTGAGTGTTCTTAATCACGGAGCCACTTCTCCAGCCCCTGCAGCTTATTTTGTGAGGACGGGACTCTCACCGAGCTGGAGCTCACCGACCTGGCTTGGGATCTAGGAACTCTGCCTGTGTCTTCCCAGGTCCCAGCATGCCTTGGGTTACAGACACATGCTACGGCACTAGCTTTTGATGTGAGTGGTGAAGATCCAGGGTCCTCAAGCTTGCATAGCCGACAGGTCTGCTGACTCAGCCACCTCCCCACACCCAACACGGCAATTATCTAACCAATGCTGTACTTCACCTCATCCAGGTGAGAGCCTCGCTGAGGAGGAGGAGCTGGGGACAGCTCAGCTTGGTTCTGAGAATAAGCCTACAGGGCAAGCTAAGAAACCTGGGTCACAGGCCATGCAGGCCAGCATCAGGAGGCAGAGGATATGAGGGTCACACTGCTGTCCTCTTTAGTCTGGAATCAGCCAGGCAGGATGGAAACAGGTGTGTATCCCAGACTTAGGACCAAGTGAGTCACCAATTCCTCTAAGTTCTATGTCCTCATTCATTAGCCAATCCATCTTTTGAAAGATAAGCTACTCTGTACCCACTGTTATGATCTGCTCGGCCAGTGATCTGGGCCAAGAGATTAGAGACGATACATCACTGCTGATGTGGAAAGGCACATCAGTTTCTCCAGGAGACAAAGAAGCAAAGGAGCATCTTCAAAATAAACCCTTCTTCCCAGGGTGTTGCAGGGATTGAAGAAGTGCCTAGAAATGAAGAGAGCCAGATAAAGGAACAAGTCGCTTTGTCTTATTTGCTTGCTTAAGGCTGCTTCTAATTTTAATAAGTGCTGACAAGGGGCTGGTGCATCTCAAGATCAGGGTTATTCCAAGTGCTATTTCCAGACTTGGGAATCACTGGCCTGGAGAACCAGGGCTCGGGAGAGATAAAGAATGGAGCAGTCCACCCACTCGACACACTCCCAGGAGCAATGAAGCCAGCCCAGCAGAACTGCAAAGCGTAGCGAGCCTACAGTCTGTTCCTGCCACGTGTAGATAACCTGACACCCGGACCCGTAATGCACCAATAAACACACCTGGAACTGCAGTGCCCAGATAACCTAAAAACCTTCTCAGAGGCTTTGGTTTCAACTCCTGCCCCAGTCAAGTGTGTGTTGTGATCACAGCTGCTGACAAGCAGCAAACTGGAGAGATTTAAATTTCATCTCCGAATTTTCCCACCTGCCACCCCGTGCCAGGGATGCCTACATGCCTACAGCCTTCTCCAAAAGATGGCTGAGAGGCCAAGAGCAAGAAATGGGGGATCAACAGTCATCTTCTGGGGGGTCCCAAAACCCAATGTGCCGCCTCTGAAGAGATGCTGAGACCCACTGGGAGCATCCGAGCGGCGGATGTTGCAATTCCATGCTACATCCTGAAAAAGGAGGGGACCACTTCTGAAATAGCTTGATGAAGATTTCATGGCCCACCCAGCCACTTCCCAGAGGAAGAATGGAGCATGAGCAGGCATGACGCGGTCCAGATCATGTGTGAGGTCAGTTCCTACATGAAGTCTCCCGAACCAGACACTCTCATTTCAAGATGGCAGCTAAACCAAACCAACCCAAGAAATAAAGAGCTGTGGGAGGTCAAAGGTTACTGCCTTGTTGTTCAGGCTGGGAAATGGGCTAGTCTTCAGCTGGCACATCTGAGCAGGCCCAACCCACTTGCCAGGAATACTGCCAACAAGCCACCTTCGGAAAGAGCCTCTGCAGTCCGGGGCCAGCCACCCATTACTGCATCATTTTTAACTGGTGGCTTCAGTCCTGCACCATCTGAGCCTATTCAGAGTAATTTGAGGACCGGAGACCTTGCTGGCAATAGAAATTAACCCAGGTTTTAAAAGCATAAGCCAGCAATAGCGAGCTGTCCAAGCTCAGTCGTCAGGTTTCTGAGGTATCTCGTGCTTGTGTGGCTCATCATTTACCAGGGAAGCTAGATTGGCAGGGTTCAGGATGCCCTGCCCTGAGAGCTAGTGCTTGGGTGCCTGAGGAAAACAGAGATGGAAGAAGGCCATGCCCACTCTCCCTTGCCCTTCGGTCCTGAAGCAGGTCTGGAGACCTTCACCGGAGAGGTGATCTTCAAAGCAGCGGCCTTCCCGTGCAGACACAGGGCAGACTGAAATACACAGGCCGTGCTCCATCTCTCCAGCTGGCTTATGGTCCTAAGTTACCTCACACCCCTTTGTGTGGTATCATTTCTTTCCAACGACCACTCTTCAATAAAACTAAGCTCGCATTCTCTACCCGTTCATCGGTGAGTGGACATCTGGTCCGGTTCCACTGTTAGCAATTGTGCAGCGCGAACACGGGTGTGTGTACTTCTGGGGCAGAGCTTAGCATTCTCTGGGTGTGCACATAGAGGGGCTTCCTGGGTCCTGTGGTAGCTCTACTTGTCAGACTTTTAGATTTTGCTTTGGTTTGATTTTTGAGAAACCTCCATTCTTATTTCTATAGTGTGGCTGCACTAGTTTCCTCCCCTACCAGCAGGAAATAAGGCTCCCCCTTTCTCTCTACTCTTAATAGCATTTGTAGTCTAATTCACTCATTCATTTATTCATTTATTATTTATATTTTTTGATGCAGGGTCTCACTGTGTAGCTCTTGCTTGGAACTCTGTAAAACAGGCTGACCTTAAACTAACTGAGATCTACCGGCCCTCTGCTCCCCCAGGTACTGGGATTAAAGGTGTATGTCACCACCCCCACTTTAAAGTGATTTTTTAAAAAATTTCGATATTTAAAAGTGTTTACCATCCTTAGCCCATCTAGGAAATGCACACTAAAACAACTTTGACATTATATCTAACCTCAGTCAGAAGGTCTAACATCAAGAAAATAAATGGTGCACGCCTTTAATCCCAGCACTTAGGAGGCAGGAGGAACTCTGTGAGTTCAGGACTAGCCTGGTCAATATAGTGGGTTCCAGGCCAGCCAGGGCTATATATTGAGGCTTTGTCTCAAAGGGGGGTGCGGGGCCCTAATTTAATGAAAACACGAATCAGTTTATCCTGTCTCCCAGAGGTTAGCGTTTGAGATATTCTTCTAGCAGTCTCTAGTGCAGGGAAAGGACAAAACTCACGTCCATGCCCACAACAGGTGTTACTCCACTGACCACTTTTCTGGCTGATCCCAGTCAAAGCCATGAAATCTGAAAACTCTTCCTTTACAGCTAAAGAAACACACCCGGGAGTCAATGTTGATTAGCCCTTACTGGTGTACACCTCATCTAAGTTCCGAGGCCAGGAGGGAGAAGCCACCGAAGTCCTGTCCTCACTGTACCTAGGTGCCCGTCTTAGCCAAAGCCCCAGCCGTCACTCTCACGTTTCTTTGGGGACTGGCAGCAATGCCTGCCTGGGATGCCCAGAATCCAGCCACTTGTCTCTGACTTGCAATCAGACCAAACCAGCCAGAGTGCACAGCTCTATTTCAAGCCCTTTATTTGGCTGTTTGTGCTGCTGTGAGAACACTCTGTGGCAGCTCGCTGAATTCTGGGCCCTCTGCTTGGCTCTACATATCAAATTTCACTGGTTTTTCTCTTCTCTCAGACTTTGGCAGTGGTAGGAGACACAACTGAGAACAAAATTCTACTGAAGTTTAGTTGCTGATTCCTAGACTCTATTTTCTGATAGAGATTCATTTGCATGGGTAGGAACACCCTATTACAAAATGCATCCAGAATACCATCGGACCGCGGTGTCGTGGTATATAATAACATGAAACAGAATGCAACTTTTTCTCTAGTAAAAAACAAACAAAAAGCCCTTTCCTCCCAACGGGAGACAGCGCTATTCCAGGAAGACCTAAAGGTCAATTGCATGCCTTCCTAGAAATGGACGAGACTAAGCAGTAGAGTGTGGAAGCTGAGAGGCCGCTGAGCAAGACGGAAGGATGAATAGGAGCAGTTCGGGTCACACAGAGACAGACCTGGGGAAAGGCTGTCTGGGGCATGCGCCAGCGTCCTGTGGGACACTGTCTTTGTCCTCGGGAACCTATTTTCACTTTCTGAACAAACTGTTATTGAGTACATATTGTGTATGAGGCACGGTTCTAGAAACGGAGGAAAATACAATGAGCGGAATGAATGGCACCCAAAACATTCTCCCTTCTTCCTCCCTCTGCGCACAGATACGCGTGATGGCTGTATTGATGGCGTTTTTATCCTCACACTGAGGTTATTGATCTTTATCTCTTCCCTTGAAGTTCATCATGTTTTCAAATTTTCCATAACAAATGTCAACTCTTTCCTTCCTGAGACAGGGTTTTTCTAACCACCCTGGCTATCCTGGAACTCACTTTGTAGACCAGGTTAGCCTTGAACTCATGAAGATCCTACTGTCTCTGCCTCCTGAGTGCTGGGATTAAAGGCATAAGTCACCACACCCAGCGTGCATTTCTTTATTTATCAAAAATATGGCTTATCAACAAAAAATATTAGGGCCACTAAGATAGCTCAGATCAAAGCAGAGCTTGCTATGCAAGCTCTGATGACCTGAGTTCAGTCCTGGGAACTCACCCCATAGCAGAAGAAGAACAGACTTTAAAGAGCTATCCTGTTATCAACACACACACACACACACACACACACACACACGCACATCATAATACATCATTCTTTCCCTCTCTCTTTCTCATACACACACAGAGACACACCGTAACACAGCATTCTCTCTCTCTCTCTCTCTCTCTCTCTCTCTCACACACACACACACACACACACACACACACACACACACACACACACACAAAGAATAAAAGTTAAAGAGTTTTGTTTCAAAAACTAAAACATTAAAAAGAAGCCACTGCAACACATGATAAAGCAACCGGAAGTCCAGAACCCTCAGTGCCTGTTCTGTGGAATATGCAGTTGGGAACAGGGAAATCTAGCCACCTGCCATACTCCTCTCTCTAGAGAGCCTTGTGAGGCTGCCGCCGTGTGAGCTCAGGAGCAGCTATGTGGAAAGGAAGGTAAGAACAGAAATGACTCGTAAGCTATTGCTTCCATTAACACAGAGAATTAAGAATCCCTCTTTACTCATAGTTCATGTATTTATTTATTGTGTGTGTAAGTGCACACGCCATTACACACTTGTGAAGGTCAGAGGACAGTCAACAGAGTTGTGTCTCTTCTGCCATGTGAGTCCCAGGCACCAGATTCAGCTCATGACACCGGGCGCAGGTGCCTTTATCCACTGAGTCATCTCTTCAGGCTAAGAAGTTCTCTTCTTTTTTCTTTTGAGACAGAGCTTCAAAAAAATACCTCCCCTCAAAAATACCCCAGAACTCACTTTGTAGACCAGGATAGCCTTGAACTAACAGAGATCCACCTGACTCTGCTTCCTGAATGTGGGATTAAAGGTGTGCATCACCACGCCCAGCTCCAGAAACTTCTTAAGAAATTTTTAGTGTCATGAAGCTTTTCTATAAGTTTGCAAAAAATCCTCTGAAATAATTTCAATGTATTCTTAACTTTAATAATTATACACAGAAAAGGGGGGAAATGAGAATACAGTGTCTTTATAATAAGATTCTTTCCTATTCAAATTACAGAGGGAGAAATCTTTCTTTTTTTTCTTTAGAATTAACATCAAGATAATATTGGAGGAGATATTAAATGTTAGGAGCAAAAGACTACATGACTCATTCAAATGAGCTCAATATCAAAACACACTCATTAGGTAAGCTATTCTCTTCCCTTTATTGTTTGGAAGTGAATTAACATCCTATCTTGAGGACTGGTCGTGTCAGGAAGGATACTTTCTCTGATGTTCACCTCACGATCTGACACGCCCCCTGACTCTCTGCTGTCACTGGCCAGTAAACATGAAGGAGGTAGGTCGGATCCTAGTTCTGTTTGCTAATGCTTTAATCTTTAATTCTCAGGGGGGAGTGGGAACCCAGTCTCTCACTATGAAAAACGAAGCCATCAAATTTCCCGCATCTGGGGACATCACAGAGGTCAGCCTGCTATAGATGTGCCTTGCCTGGGAAAACCACCTACATGATCATAGTAACTCCCCTGCTGGTAGTTTTTAAAAGAATTTAAACCACCAAATCTCAGGGAACTTAACAAATTTTCAGTGCATGGGCATGACTTGTAAAGAGAACACGACTGGGACTGTCTAAGGTGGTCACCAAGCCACAGCCTCTGAGAGACCACACACCATGGCTCAGCCTCGGCAAGGAGAAAACACTGGCAAGGCTGGGCACAGAGCAACCCCAAAGAGCCCCAGGCCAAACTAGATCCTAGGGACTGTGGAGACCAGCCCTGAGGCTCTGATGTGCCAAGGCAGTATAGTCACTATAAACAGGCACACTTAAAGGGGAAAACGAAAAGTCTAGAAAAGCACAAGTGTGCGTACATGCGCACACACACACACACACACACACACGTGCCTGAACCTCCACATTTGACGTTGTCTAGCCTATTTCCTGGATCCAGAAGCATTTGTTTTATTTTCTTACTTACTAGCCTCTCAAAACACAGATATGTTTAGGTGAAGGGGCAGGCAAGTGCTCCTGTGTCAATGATTGTCCCACGAGCACTCAGATGCCACTGGCTGCCCTCCCCACTCATTTCAAAAGAGTTACCCCTTTCTAGCAATGAATAGCTAACTATTCATCCCATGAGCAATGTATCAATTATCTCCAATGCACTCGGCATCATGCAGAATATAAAAACAGAAAACTACAGCAGTGTTCATGCTAGTTGAGAAGATGATTGTCAACAAGGGGCAGCAGGATGTAGCCAAACAAGAAATTTATTACAGAGTCAATGCTAAAGGGAACAAGTCAGCCTAGATCAAAGAACATATGAGGAAATTCACCAGTGGGAAAAGCTACTCATTACCTGTTAAGAAAGGATGGACTGACTAAGATGAAGGCAGATTTGGAAGAATTTCTGGAGTCATTAAGAATCCTACACTTGGCCTACACACATTTAATCCCAGCACTCAGGAGGCAGAGGCAACTGGATCTGCATGAGTTCAAGGTCAGCCTGGTTTACATATGGAGTTACAAACCAGCCAGGATTACATACCTGTCTAAACACACACATACACACATGCACACACACAATTTTTCATCTAGGACTACTAAATGACATACAGAGAATAATTACTAAATGGATGCACAGATGGATAGACAGACAGACAGGTAAACAGAAGCAATAGCCATCATTTGATTCACATCTTTCAGCTAGAAGCTAGACAGCCAAATGCCTTCAGAGACCAACAGGAAACGCTGATCAAACACCTCTGCTGGTTCTGTCCTAAGTATATCTCATCTCCCCCCACAAACCTTGGTTCTTGCCCCAGTCCTCTGAGAAGACTGTGCAAATGAAGAAACAGAGGCCACATAAGCTACAGCTTTGCGATTTCTAATGGTTTGCACATATCCTGTCCCCCCACCATGCCTTAGGTGGTGGCACTGCTTGGGGAGCTTGGGGAACCTTTAGAGGTAGAGATGGGTTAAGTTGAGGGGAGGGAAAACTGAGGATTACAGTCTAGCCCTGCTTCTTGTCCCATCTGTCTCTGCAATACAATCCATCCAGATGTGAATAGGCAGCCTCACACACCTGCAGCCACAGTTATGAGCTGGTCCCACAGCCGTGCCTTCCCCTCCATGAGGGACTCTACCCTGTCATAAGCCAGAACAAAGCCTTCCTTTTCTGGGGTCACCTGAGACCGTAAGAAGACACAGATATTTACAATTATGATTCATAACAGTCGCAAAATGACAGCTATGAAGTAGCCACGGAGATCATTTTAGGGTTGGGAGTCACCACAATGTGAGGAACTGTTTTAAAGGGTTGCAGCCTCAGGGAGGTTGGAACTGCCGCTCTAGTTGCTTCTTCTCAGGTGTGTGATCAGGAAAGTTAACTAGTCACTAATGTGGTGGGTGGTCAAACTCATACAACTGGCAAATGACAGAGCAAGGACTCAGGGCAGGCAATTCTGACTTCACTGCCACGCCTCCTCCCACTTCCTGGAATGGAAATCCATTCAGAAGCATGGACAGGCTCCTCAGGTCTGGGCTCCCACTACTGGGGTTTGTCAAACTGGGGCTGTGCTAGAATTCCAGCATGCAGGGAAATTAAGAAAATCTCTTTAAAGGAAACTATACTTTCAGGGATAGGAAAATGGCTCAGTGGGTAAAGTGGGATGGATGATGTGTCTATAATCCTAGGACTACAGAGGCAGAGTCAGGAGGATCCCAGGGCTACACACACACACACACACACACACACACACACACACACACACACTTTTAAATGTGAAATTACTTGATTCTTAAATATAGCAGTCTTTTTTTTTTTTCAGGAAGGAAGGAAGGAAGGAAGAAGATAACTATGAAACCTTGTATAACACTGCAACAAGCCCAAGTCAGTTTCCAAGGGCAGCCTCTGCCTGATGCGTTGCCAAGGATCATTTCCTCTGCAATGGCCCAGCTTCCACAGAGACCCACCAAGGAAACTATATTGTGTCTGGTGGATGGCAGGAGGATGAATAAGTCACGAAGGTTCAGAGTAAGTGACTTGGCATCTGCTTTTAGTAGAGAGTGTTGATTTAGTCTTGGTCCTTAGGAGCTAACCTAGGCTCCATAGGCCCCAACTCTGTAGTTGTTGGAGAGAGAGAGAGGGGTCCTCTGACCTACAAGTCATTTCCTCCTCTCTTTGAAAATGCAGCAATCTCTGAGCAGGGCTATAGGCTCTGACACCTGCTTCTGACCCTGCCAGAGTTGGTTCTGAATTCACTACAGAGTTGCGAATGCCCATATTCCAGATGGTAAGAAAATTCTGAGACGGAGTTTTTCCAAAGATAAAGGGGATCCTTTTAACTAAGTTCATCTTCATTGCTAAACAAAGGAAGGAGAGGAAGGAAGGAAAAAAGGGAGGGAGGGAAGAAGGGAGGGAGGGAAGAAGAAAGTAAGAAAGGAAGGAAGAAGAGGGAAGGCGGGAATGGAGGAAATGAATGAAGGGAGTAGAGAAGGAAGGGAAAAAGGAAGGGAGAGAGGGAGGGAGAGGAACAAGGGGAGGGAGGGAAGAACAGAAACTTGAGATAGATGCAAAATAAAATCACCTGTAATCTCATCAACCAAGAGATAATCATGATTTTGGATTTCTTTAATCTTACCTGGAATTTACATAATACTGTATTTCACATGTTTAATTATACATAAAATTAAAAAAAAGATGTGTGTGTGTGTGTGTGTGTGTGTGTGTGTGTGTGTGTGTGTGTGTGTGTGTGTGTGTGTGATATGCTCAGGTGGTTGGGGAGGCAAGAGGGTATAGATTCCCTGAAACTCTTGTTTAAGGTGGTTGTGAGCCACTTGACCATGGGCTCTGGAAAGTTTATTCAGATCCTCTGGAAGAGCAGCAAGTTCTCTTAACTGCTGAGCCATCTCACCAGCCCCATCAATATAATTTTTAAGTGTGTATTTTCACTGCTTTTACCTTCAACATTTTTATAGTATTATAATTCTTCAAAGACTTTAATAACTTTATAATACTACAATGAACAAGCCACCAAATTATTTATCTTACTAATTCTATTTCTGGGATTTTAGCCCATTTTGTAATAGCATAAAATGAAGCTTTGGTAAGTATAAAACTATCTTTATTTTCACTTGGTTCTTCAGGATATATTTATAGAAATGGAATTGGGGGTAACAATGCATGCACTTTGAGTTTCCTCGTATATATTGTAAATGTGCTTTCCAAAAAAAAAAAACTGCAGCAATTTTTATAAAATTGTACAGTTTAAAAAAAACATTTATTCTTTCCATTTCAATTCTGGAACCAAGCAGTCTTCTGGAGGGGTGGGGGTCCCACCCCTTGCCTATGGTGGTAGCTAGCACTTAGGCAGTGACTGCAGGTGTGTGCTTTCCAATGAAACTTTCGGTTCAATTCATTTTTGATGAACAAAGAAGCAACACTTGCTAAAAGATGCAAAAAAAATGCGTTTTATTGGTGTTGAAGGGCCTCGTGTGAGTTAGGCTGCTGGGAAGGTCCATGGAATGGCTGAGTTCACCCTAATCGTATAAATCAAAACGATCAGGCCTGGAGAAGCGTTCCATTTGAAATGGCAGCAGCGGTTTAGGGCTGTTCAGCCAAAATGCCCATTAGCTGTTTGTCAGGAGTATTTTTAGAAAGAGCAGAGCAAGGCTTGTAAGGTAAACTGGACAGACCAGCCCAGCCCCCCAAGCCCCAAGTAATATAAAATGCACAACCCAACACAAACACAACTCTCCTAGTGGCATCTGTCCTCACTTCAGGTAAGTTCTTTCTGATTTCAGACCTTGCAGACACGAAGAAAGAGTTGAAAACTGAGAACACCCTTGGGGTGAGACGGTGTGAGTGAGAATGTCCCCATAGGCTCATTTGTGGTGGCGAGAACGACAATTGTCCCTATAGGCTCACGAATTATAATACTGACTTGCTGGCTGGTGAGGGGGTTTAGGCGCAGAACTGTGCTGGAGGAAGGACATCACTTGCCCCACGTCTGGTTCTCTTTCTCCACTCTATGTTTGTTGTTGAAGATGTGACCTCTCAGCTCCTGTCACTGCCCACTGCTTGCTGCCATACACCCTGGCATGCTGGACTCTTAGCCTTCTGGAATCATAAGCCAAAATAAACCTTTTTGTAAGTTGCTTTTGGTCATGATATTTTATCAGAGAAATAGAAAAGTAATGAATACACATGAACTGTCATTGCTTGCTGGAATGACGTGATGTGAGAAAGTTTCTCATGATCTAAACTCATTGTGGATATTGTACTCAGTCATCCCCATCTCTGTAACTAGCGAGAATGTTCTCCTCACTGCTGCTCTTTGGGACTGTTGTCATTCATGGTGACTGAAATAGTCCTTGCAGACCCGGGTCACTGTAAGCAAGCGACTTGACCTCACCAAACCTCGCTGTGATGGCTAACCTTGCTTCTCAACTTGCCAGGAATTGGGATTACTATGGAAACAAATCTCTGAACATGTCTGGGAGGGACTTTCGAGATGAAGTGGGAAGATTCACTCTAAATGTGGGCAGTATCATTCCAGGTCTGGTGTCTTAGGCTGAAGAAAAAGGAGAAAGGGCTGAGCCAGCAAGATGTCTTACCAGGTAAGGGTGCTTGTTGCCAAGGCGGATTGCATGAATTCAATCCCCAGAACCTACACGGTGGAAGGATCAAGAACTGAGGTATGCAAGCTGTCCTCCACACACCACATGGCACGCATGCATGCACACACACACACACATGCACATACACACGCACACACACACACAGAAGTATACATGTACACACATGAAATAAATATAAAAATAAATATTAAAAAGAGAAGGGCAGTGAGAAGCAGCATTTGGTGCTCTCTGCTTCCTGGCTGAGGACAGTCTTAGTCTCTGTTCAACTGCTGTGGAAAGAGACACTGAAAACAAGGTCAATGCTTATAAACGAAAGCATTTAATTGGGAACTTGCTTACAGTTTCAGAGGATTAACCTATGATCATCATGGGGGGGAGCATGGTGGCAGGCAGGCAGGTATAGTGCTAGAAAAATAGCCAAAACTCAACTCTTATACCCAAGAGAGACCAGGCCTGATGTGGGCTTTTGAAAGCTCAAAACCCACTTGGTGACTCACCTCCTCCAAGGCTACATCTTTTAATTCTTCCTAAACAGTCTACCAACAGTGAAGCAAACATTCAAACATGTGAGTCTATGGGGACATTCTCATTCAAACCACCACAGGGACACCTTCTGGTCCTGCCCTACCTCAATAGACTACGTGACCTGAATTGTACGCCAAGACAAACCTCTCCTCCTGTAAGTTGCTTTTATCAGGCATTTTGTCCTAGCAATGAGACAGCAACTATTACTAAATACACGCTGCTCTCTCTTCTGAAAAGTGGGACCAGTCGTGACGTTGGCCTCACTCGGGTTGGTGAGAATTAATAAGGAGCAGCTGCATAAGTACCTGGTGTAGGAAGAACCTCGAACAAGTGCTGGTTCTAATTCTATTAGTTGGGGTATAGTTCAAAAGCAGATTTATCCAACTATAAATTATTGGCACTCTTTTCATTGGAATTCTATTGCTTTCTAGCCTCCTGCCAGAGGGAGTGAAAAGAAAGAGATAAAACCTAAAAGGTCCCATCCATATTACATTCCTGTACGACACACAGGGTGGGGGAATTTGAAATCATAGCTACAAGTGAAATTATCGAATGACCTGTGGCTGTTCCAGTCTTTGCTTAGCATCTCTCAGAGGCTAGGAAGAGATCAAGACATCCATGCTAGTGGAAGAACCTTCCTCAGATCCAAATCTGCCCTGAAGGTCAACGAAGCAGCTGAGAGCACCCCAAGCTGTAGATGTGTGTGCGTTCTGCTTATAGGGCACCCTAGACCTGGGTGTGGCCATTTTACCACTGGGTAAGCAAGTTACTTCTATGCCGCACAGAACAAAGTAACCCAGTCAGGGTCCTCTTCATGTTCTTTCTAGTTACACAGGATTACGTGGCCCTAGCCGCAAAGCGACTTCAAGATCTGAAATATTTTTCCTCCCTGTGGGTCTTGTAGAAGCCCCTTCTTTGTCATATCCTAGCTGTTCACATCAGGGTGAGCACGCTAGTCAAAGAAGTCTGGACAGTAAGTTGAAACAAGGTCACGGAGCTGCTGGCGGACTTGTGGGATTCAGCACAAAAACTCTGCCTGGAACTAGGTCAGGTTACAGGCAGCCAAACACTCGCACAGGTCCTCACACAATACAGCAGTGCCCTCAGCTCTGGATGCAGCAACGGCAGGATACGCCAAACACGGCGAATATTGATCGTTCTGACGATATCCTCTGTGTTTGCTTACCAACTGCTCATAAATCACTGAATGTTTTATGGAAGACTATTTCCCAACCTGTAAATAGCTGAAAATCCATATAGCACATGACATGTGCTTCTATTAGCGCTACCCCTATCTACATGATCGTGATTTAGGGCCCCTGCCAATCAGAACAGTCCCTCTGAGTGTTGCTCCTAACAAAGCTGTCTTTGAACACCTTTGTGAATGTTACCATGGGTTATGAAAAGCCACTGCTAGGTGATTTCTGATAACCATCGGCAGGCAGTTTAGTGAGGACCCAGCAAGCTCCACACACTTACCTCTTACCCTCTGTTTTGCATAGTTTAAAAAAGAATCAAGATCTGTGTGCCAGGAGAATGGGCAAAAGCAGTGGCCTAGTGACAGTCCAAAGCACCTCCACCATCGTTCCAAATAAACACACCAGGCTGAACCAGTGTGTGAGTTGTGTCTGGACAACTTCAGAGCTGGTCTCTTCAGACCAACTCTCCGAAAAGTCAGTGGTCACTCTGAAAACCCTCTACTCCTGCTTCCCACATTTAGCTGTTACCATGTCCCCCCAGCAGGACTTACCAAGAGACTAAGCTACCTTTGAGTATATCTAAAGGTTCCAATTGACCTAATTGTACCAGTGCACCTGACCTGTTCCATCAGCAAGGGATAGAAATTCCACCCCAAGAGCGGAAGAGAAAGGGGGGTGTTACCCACACATGTACATGGAAAGACTGTGAGCTTGTGTTAGTTACTTTATAAATCACTGGGAGGGAATACCTAATAAACACAATTTAAGGAAGGAACCGTTTATTTGGGCTCACAGTTTAAGGGTACAGTCCATTGTGGCGGAGAAGCCATGGGGCAGGAGCTTCAAGCAGCCGTTCACAGTGCATCTGCAGCCAGGAAACTGCACATTACACCCAGGTTGTTCAGTCCAGCTGGATCTACAAACCCTGAACCCAGGATTCTAACCCTAGCCCTAAGCTTTCTGTCTCAGTACTGGCTTCATTTCCAGTTGGCACTTGCATGTGGTGGCAAGGGCAGCCCCAACAGCTGAAAGGTCTACCCTACCTGTGCATAAAACACAGTGGTTCTACGAAAGGTCTCAGGGGACTTTTGCCTGAGTTGAATCAGTGCTCATTTCTTAGCCTGTCCCTGACTTCTGTGCCTGCTTCTGGCACCAGAGAGTATGCCAGCCAGAATGCCCATAGCACATGGACCAGCTGTGAACAAGGGCAGTCTCCAATGGAAGACTAGGAAGAAGATGCTGAGGAGACCCATACCAAAGCTGTTTATAAACACAATACTTTGCTGACTGGTGTTGCGGGAATTCATTCCAACGATAGCTTCGGAGTACCGGCCTTAAGGTGTGGCTTCTTGTCTGTGGACTTGACCTCTTAAAAGGAGAGAGACAGAGGTCAGGCTCTCTCTCAGGGTGTGAAGATGGGGTCAGGAGGCATGAAACAGCATGTGGTTGTTCCCCAGCTCCCTTGGTCCCAGCTCCCTCAGTCCCAGCTTCCATGAGCCTGTTTTCCTCCATAGAACCCCTTGATAAATTATATCTTTGTGATTCCCTCATCAGACTGCACCACTTCAAACCCTTCTTGGCTGGACACATATCAAATAATACTTAGTTTATTTATTTACGGATTTAGTTACGTTACGAAGAGCTGCTTGAAGTCAAGAATCAGAACGTGGCAGCACCTCATGCTTCCAGGCTCTACCCACCTAAAGGTAACCAGTATCCCGGTTCCTAAACCCATAGGTAATTTTTTTCCTCTTGTTATATATTTCATAGTTCATATGCAGGTACTAGTTTGCGATTTGCACATTTCTATATTACTTCATAAATGGCTTATTTTTAAAAAGAGCTACTCCTGGGTTACTTTCCCCACTCCATCAACACCATAAGCTACACAGCTTTCAAGGGCTTTCTCGGGGCCCTCAGAAACAGCCCTTCTCCAGAAACCAAACGTTCAAATTCTTCTGGTATCTGCAGTTAACCACAGATGCTCAAGATGAAGGGCAAAAAAGGCCAGTGGGAGTGACCTGCCATGGTTCTTTGCTTCCCACCTCCTCCCATGCAAACTTTCAGCCTCACCTCTGTCCTCTCGTAGGGGAATACTGGGAAACATGGCCTTTTCTGGTCTTGGTGTCTGGGTATCCACACTCCACAGAAGGCTACAGTCCCTCAGTGATGATATTCCGGCAAACCTCCAAAAGCTCAAGGCAGAAGAAAAGAAAAGACCCCGATAGGTCACTCCAGAGTTCTAAAGAGCTAATGAAAGTTACAAACTCCTTCTTGACCTTGAAACTCTGCTGTGAGTAAATCCCCAAAGGTTACAGACTCCAGGTAGGAACGTCTCAGTGGAGCAGGGCTACTATAAGCCATCAGATAGGAATGGCCATGGGTGAAATGGCCACCCAAGGGAGGCAGGCATCTTCTGTGCTAGAACTGTGTGGAGAGGGTGCAGAGGCTTCTTGGAGGCAGGTTTCAGACTCTTACAACAGGTGAGGCATGCAAAGGTTTTTTACAACATTTAGAATTCATGATTCCAACCGAGCCTCTCTCAGAGTCCTCACAGTAGATCACAGTCTAAACCACAAATACCAGTCCCAAGTCCTCAAAAAGTTAAAGCACAGAACTACCAGGGGGCTGAGCAATGTTATTCTGAAGTGTATGCCCAAAGAGCTAAGACCAGAGACCAAATAAGTGTTTGTATTAGGATGCTCACAGTAGCACTACCTATTACAGCCCAAAGGTAGGAGGAACAATGAAAGCACCAAGAGACAGATGAATGTATGGACAAAACGGGCTCTATTCATACATCAGAGTACAGTCGGGCCCAAAGGGGAGAGAAACTCCAGCAGATACTGCATGACAGATGAAAGCCCTATGCTAAAAAGGAAGCCAGACACAAAAATCATCATATATTGTATGATTCCATGATAGCCAGACTGTTTGAATCCCTGGAGATAGATTAGAGCCGCCTAGGGCTATGCATAGCAACCAATAGAGGTGACTACTTTAGTGGGTACACAGTCTCCCTTGGGGCATGACGACAATGTCCTGGAACCAGACGGGGTGACAGTTACATAAAACAGTAAATGAACTGAGCATTGTCGGAGTATATACTTTAAATTGGTTCATTTCACCTCAAGGAGAAAAAAAACCTTAAATAAAGCCAATTCTGTGTTGGCAGGCTGTATGCTATCATGGGCACCCAATTTGCCCAGCAATCATGGAGCCCTATCATTCTGGGCCTCTTAACCAGGCATGGATGCCCAGACCACAGCCATCTTCTAGATTTGGAAATGTAAAATAAGACAGGAACTCCACAAAAGGCTTTGGGTCTCTGACTACCAACCGACAGACCAGCACCAGGGATGGAGACACAGCAGCAGCCTACAAGCCAAAGGCCAAACCATGTAGGCTGGAAAATATTCTGGGAGCTCTAGCAGGTGAGAGCAGTCATTTTCCTTTAAAGTGGAGACAAAGCAAAGAAATTTGCTTTTGGCCAATTATGATACACACAACCTTGAGAAGACAGGCGGTGTTTGGAGGCTGCCTAATCAGCTATTTCAGCAGACTCAGCAAGGCGAGCCATCACCCAAACATTCACTCCTTTGTTCCTTGCCTCAAAGCTTCATTTCCTTTTAGAGTAAGAATACATAGCACATTTTCCAATATAAATAATTTCAGGATCCAACCCATGATAAAGCTAACGACTTTCTCACTCGGAGGCTCGTTCCAGATGCTACTAAAGATGCTGATTGTGAGAGCCCCCGCTTACCAGTAGAGATCTCCTACAAGCACACACACACACACACACACACACACACACACACACACACACCATGTGTGCCCCATAGTCCACATACTCGTACAAACACATACCCACACTCAATTTCCTGAAGTAGGCATTTGTCAGTTGTATCGTGCTTATAGCAGCATGGAGCGCCGACCCAGCTCAGGAGGGCTGCTCATCTTTATCCACGCCGTCCACTAACACACTTATGCCCTGAACAAGGAGGAGTGATATGTACACAAGCGCCAGCACAGACACACGCGCCCTCTCACAACAGCTGCTGCTTCTGGGGATTGAAATTGGAGGGCAAGAAATAATTCCTCTCCAGAGTTAAACGCTGAGATAGAGTTTCCATTCCTTAAGAGGCACGAAGGGTTTTCACTTCTCTTCCAACGCTGAATCTTGCCAGAAGTACGCGGGGGACAGAGAAAAGCAAACCGCAGAGAGTTAGAAAGCATCATCTCTCTGCACCACACATGGGGAGCGAAGGGAGACAAGATAAATGCTGTGACCTCTTGCGTCTAAGTGATGTTGGGTGAGACCAGATCTATGAAAAGCCAGATGTATCTATCCCACAAAAACAATGTTCTGATGAAAAGGTTGTTCCTAAATTGGTGGATGGAAGGAAAGATCTGGAGACAGACCTTTTTTTTTTTCCTAACCACTAATCATGGTCCCGAAGAGCTAATGAGCTGAGTTCCAACATTATCCTTGTACAGGTTGTATGACCCAGGAAAAATGCTAACGCTTCCCAAATATCACTTTTTCCCATCTGTAAAATGGTGTAATGCCATCTATATCATGGGTGAGTGTGAACATCAAATTTTACGTACATATATAACCATATATTAATTAATATTAAGATTTACATGGATGGGAGATGGCTCAGTCAATAAAGAAAACACCAAGCCTGACATCATGTCCTTTTTTTTTTTTTTTTGAGACTGGGTTTCTCTGTGTGGCCCTGGCTGTTCTGTAACTCACTTTGTAGAGCAGGCTGGCCTCAAACTCACAGAGATCTGCTTATTCTGTCTCCTGAGTGCTGGGATTAAAGGTGTGTGCCACCACTGCGGAGCAAGCATGCACTTACAATCCCAATGCTAGAGAGGCAGAGTCAGGCAGGCTCTGGGTGCTTGCTGGCCAGTCAGCCTAGCCTACTCCGTGAGCTTCGAGCCAACGAAATATTCTATCTCAGAGGAATGAAGAGCCTTCCAGAGGACAACTGAGGTTGCCCTCTGGCCTCCACATGCATGCACACACGAGACTGTGAACCCTTCCACTGCACACACACATACACATACCTCCCCATATGCACATACATATATGCAAAAGAAAAATAAAGATGCACTAGTACATATTAAAATGTATAAGTCAAGTAAGATCTATAACACCAAATGCGACAGACATATAAATAGACTGTAGACGAGACACATTGTATAACAGCTACAATATAAATACCATACAACTTAGAAATGAATGAATAACTCCTAAAGAGCTATGAGTTGGAGGCTGGGTATGTCACATGTTTACCAGCCCTCCCAACAGCCCCCATCATTACTCACTCTGTAAACACATCCCAGTTTCATGGTCATCCCCTTTATTCAGACAAACCAATCTTCGCAGCTGAGGAGCGTGTTGATCTCACAGTTTCTCAGGCTAGGTCAGGGAAGCAGCATCTAGCAGGTGTGGTCTCCATCAGCTTTTCCACACCCAAGCAGTGTGCAGAAGCACGGGCTCTTCTGAAGCCAGGCACCCCGGTGGCTTGCAGAAGTGCTTCTGTGTGCACGTAGCCTCCAACACCCCTCTTTCCCCCTCCTCTGATTTCTTTCCATCTAGCCTGTGCACTGCTTCCTTTGGGGCAGTGTTTCTCCACAGGTGTATATATTAGCTTGGGGTGGGGGTTTGCTCGTAGAGGTACTGTCTGAGGATATATTCAGTTATCACAAATGGGGGGGGGGAGTTGTACTATTAGCATCTTGTGGGTAGAGGCTAGAAGATGCTGTTAAACTTCCTCCAGTGGGCAAGAAAATCCTCTTCCTCATGACAAAAATAAAATCCTACTCAAAATGTCACTAGTTTTGAGCTTTAAAATTCCTGCCTTAGAGACAAAGAGGAAACCTTTAGATTTTTTTTTTTGACCTATATGACCAGCCACTATGTCCTAATTTCTCTTAAAACAAGAGCCCAGCTTTAATAGCAGGCTGGCATTTTTGCAAAGGGTGATAGATGGTACTGGAGAAAGAAGAATTTCCCAGCAGCCACTCTTTCACTGAAGCCATCTCACAGTGAACAGGCAGAGTCAGCGCCCGCTCTCTGCAACGTTAGCTCTCCCTCAACCCATTATTTGAATGGTGGTTCTTGTAGGGTCAAATCTGAGCTCTAGACCACAGGGGAGTGTGCAAGGTACATCCTCAGGTAGATGGTCCCCCAGGTCCAGCTCCAGGACTATCTCATCTGTTGTGTCATGCAGGAACTTTGTCTAGGCAACTGTATTGATCTGGGTCTCTTGTTTCCGAGGCAGCCCCATCTTTCCAAATGAAGACAAGGCATGCTGGGAAGTAAACTTCCAGGATGAATAGCTAGCCCCAGGCAGGCACAGATTTCACTGCCACAGTCCTGTTCGACAACGGAACTGCCCCTCACATTCTGCAGGTAAGAAAAAGGAGGATCAAAGTTACACAGGCAAGGGGAGGAGGAAGCATTCCTACTTCGGAGGCTGGTGCTTTCCTGCTCCATTAGACATCTACAAGGGAGACCTAGGAGAACCTGTCTGATTTTCTACTCATCATACAGCTGGGAGTAGAGTCCTCACCACTGGAAGAGGTGACGAGAGAGACAGACTAGTTTCACTGAGCCACACAAGATGAAATGTATCATCCCTTGCCTTATTGGGATGGCCGAGTGTAAGCCAGCAGGGTTCACAGCCTGCAGATCCCCAAAGTCTACCTCAGGTAGGACAGCCCGAGCCAAATCTGAGCTCAGTGGTTGCCTATCCAGGGAGAGAGAGCACTTCCCAAGAGCAGGAGAGTTCCGGCACGGGGCCAAACTGTCTTGCTCCGTCAGGAAGCATGACTGCACAGTTCTAGGCCAGATGTGATAACTATAAATTCAAAAAAGACTAATAAGACGTGTACCTCCTCAGAATCCGTTTCTAGAAGAATATACGTGTGAGTGTGTGTGTGCACGTCCAAATCATGTACAGATTATTGTGGTAGGGATAGAAGATAAATAAACAGGAAACTACACAGAGAAAATGCCAGGTTGGGGGAGGTAGGGCACAGGCTGACACAAGATGAGTCTCTCAGAGGATGTGACATTTAAGTTGAGGCCTAACAGATAAGAACAAAGCAGCAGTGTGAGGGTATAGGCTCTATACCCAGGCCTGGGGCTTAGGTGCATAAGGTCATATTCAAGGCATGGCTGGAAGCTCACGGTGGTTCTTGGCCAGCGGTGACAAGAAGGGGTCTCCTGTGCAAGGTGGCCACGGCAGCCTCCACAAGGCTGAGCCTTCTATCCCAGCCATGGAAAACAAACACTGGAAAGTCTCATGTAATGAGGATGTTTTGAAATCTGCTATGGTCACCATGAGAAGAATGGTCAGATAGGAGCAGTAAGGGGGTTATTATGGCTCTGTGGGAAGGAGCCTCTCAGGAGAGTGAGACAAGTGTACCTGGGCAGGGGACCTTGGAGACAAAAGGGTGAGAAGAACCCATGGATTCACTGATGGCCACTTGGTGGGGTGAGCTTAGGGGCTGAGGGTGATGGCTGCCTTTCCGACCTGAAAAAATTCCTAAGTGACAGAACTGAGATGGAGAAATCTTACCAAGAACAAACATAGGGATTGTCTTATGGCTTCTGGTGCTGTGAAGAGACATCACGACCACAGCAATTCTTATAAAGGAAAACATTTAAATGAGGTAGCAGCTTGCAGTTTCGGGCAGACGTGGTGCTGGAGAAGGAGCTGTTACATGCTGCTAGGCAACAGGAAGTAGACTGAGTATCACACTGAGCGAAGCTTGAGCACATGTGAGACATCAAAGCCTGCCCCCACAGGGACACACTTCTTCCAATGAGGCCATAACTACAACAAAGCCACACCTCCTAATAGTGTCATTCCCTGTGGGGGCCATTTTCTTTTAAATCACCACAGGGATAGAGGTAGGGCCCAGATTCCAACCCTCTCAGTCATAAAAATATTCTCATCCTTAGCCTCGTTATTAATAACTAGTTATTAACCAAATGCCATTTCAAAGCACTGCTACCAATACTCAGTGTCTGAATATTTGAAGACTAGGAGATGAGAAAACCTCACAAAACACTGGGCAGACTGGGACTGCCCTTGGTCATCTTTGAAAGACAGCCCTGGAATGTATACATACTCGTCATCGAGATTCCTCATCTCCACTTCGCACTTTATACTTTCATAATAACCTTTCTTTTAAAAAGACGAAGGAGGGTGTGTGTGGGGAGATGGCTCAGTCTGCAAGGTGCTGTGAAAACATGAGGACCAGAGTTGGGATCCCTCACGCCCACATAAAAAGCAGGGTTTCTGAGTGTCTGACTGTAACCCCCATGCTAGGGAGGTGAAGCTGGGGAGATTCCTGGAGTTTGTTGGCCACCTGGTTCCAGGTTCAGTGAGAGACTGTCTCAAAAAGAAAAAAGAAGGTATGGTAGAGAGCAAGAGAGATGGCTCCTTAGGTAAAGGCACTTGTGGCCAAGCCAGGCATGAAGGCTTGAGTTCTATGCTTAGGACTCACCTGGTAGAAGAACGCCAACTACTGCAAGCTATTCTCTGACCTCGACATATCGCAACATGGCATATGCGCGCATGTATACAAAAATTATAAAATAAATGAGTGCAATTTAAAAATCAATTTTTTTAAGGAAGACAGCAATGTCAACCTCTGGCCTTCATATATACAAGTGTGCATGCGCACGCACACACATGAAGAGGCATGCCTTGGGAATCATATATACAAGTGTGCATGCACACACACACACACACATGAAGAGGCGTGCCTTGGGAATCATATATACAAGTGTGCATGCGCACACAGACACACACATGAAGAGGCGTGCATGCGCACACACAGACACACACACACATGAAGAGGCGTGCATGCGCACACACAGACACACACACACATGAAGAGGCGTGCCTTGGGAATCATATATACAAGTGTGCATGCGCACACACACACACACATGAAGAGGCGTGCCTTGGGAATCATATATACAAGTGTGCATGCGCACACACACACATGAAGAGGCGTGCATGAGCACACAGACACACACATGAAGAGGCGTGCATGTGCACACAGACACACACATGAAGAGGCGTGCCTTGGGAATCATATATACAAGTGTGCATGCGCACACAAACACACACACATGAAGAGGCGTGCATGCGCACACAGACGCACACACATGAAGAGGCGTGCATGCACACACAGACACACACATGAAGAGGTGTGCATGCGCACACAGACGCACACACATGAAGAGGCGTGCATGCGCACACACAGACGCACACATGAAGAGGCGTGCCTTGGGAATCAGGCTTCGCGTGGTCTGAAAACATTGTTTCCGAAGGACATTCAGCCAATTAGGACATTTAAAGGGCGGAGAGCTAGGAAGGAAAAGAAACAGAAGGCTAGCCACTGTGCAGACAGCTCTGGGTGCCCGAGCACTTCCCGAGCTGCTCTCATGTGGCGTCCTCACCAGGGCACTCCAACCTGCCTTTTCTTCCTGTCTTCTTGCTCCATTAGCTCCTATTTCTAAGCTAGCTATTCACTGAGAAGGCATGTGACAGACTGTGAAGGTCCTTGTTCTTATAGCTTTAGGCTACACCATACACACAGACAGACAGACAGACAGACACACACACACACACACACACACACACACACACACACACACACACACACACCAGAGTTTCATCCATTAATATGAGCCCAGTCATCAATCATCTCCCCCAGAAAGCCTTCCTTAATCACTTCTGAGTTCTGAGATTATAACCATGAACCACCACACTGGCTTTATGGGGTGCTGGGATTTGAATTCAGAGCTTTGCACATACTAGGTGTGTACCCTACAACAAAGCTACATCAAGCTACATCCTAAACTCCACATGTCTTCTTTAAAAGCATGTCTCAATTATAGCATTTTTCTACTATATTACATTTCTGAAGAGACACTTTTTCACTCAGACTGGGTGCTTTGATCAGGCCTCTGCCATGCTCTTTGGCTCCCCAACTCCTCCCTCCTAACACGTGATAGCAAAATTCCCCTTCTCGTGAACACACACAACTTTGGGCAGAAACCAGAAACTTGCTTTTCCATTCTCCTTCACTGCCTGACTATAGTCATGTGACTCGGGCTCGGCTAAGCAAAAGTGAGAGGAGTGAAGGCAGGTGTGGTGGTTTGAAAGAAAATGGCCCCCAAACGGGAGTGGCACTATGAGGAGGTGTGGCCTTGTTGGAGGAAGACTGTCACTGTGGGAGCAGGCTTTGAGACATTTTTCTCAAGCTTCACTTAATGTGACACTCAGTCAGCTTCCTGTTGCCTCTGAGTCCAGATGGAAGGCCCTGAGCCCCAGCACCGCATCTGCCTGAACACCATCATGCCCTCCGCCATGATAACGGACTGAACCTCTGAAACTGTAAGCGAGCGCCCCAGTGAAATGTTTCTTTATAAGAGTTGCTGTGGTCATGGTGTCTCTTCTCAGCAATAAAAAACCCCAAGACAATGGTTATGCCTTGTGGAGGCCATTTTTAGCTTAAAGGTGGCTTCACTCATGCAATTTTCAGAGACGACAGTGGCTGAGGCGCTTCCTAGGGTGTGTCCTCACCGAACTCCTACTGAGGCTTAAGCAGAGCAGTGGGGGGCACTGTTTGATTGCTGTCACAGGGCAGAGCTCTGAGGAACAGATCAATTCACGCAGGAAAGACTAATCCCTCTCTCCCTGGAAAAGCAGCTTTGGGAAGTTTTGTGCAAACAAGATGCTTCGGTTTTGAAATTTCATTTGGCCACCCTGAGAGGGTGAGCGCTAATGGGGTTGTCTGGACTGCGACGGGTGGGCTGTTGTCATGCTAGCTCGGTTCCCACAGCTTTCTCTCACTTCTTCTCTCATCAGGCAACCTCTCGGTCCTCTGGCCTTCTGTCCTCCCACTAATCAGAAACAGCGAGAGCCCCTCATCAGAAGCAATACCATGCTGGCGCCATGCTCCGGGATTTCTAGGAGCATGAGCCCAAACCAACCTTCCCACTTGCCTAGCCCCAGGGGGTCTGTCCCAGCAACAGAAAACAGACCAAGCCATCGTAAAAGTGTCCAGTGTTGAGCGTCAAGCACTGGTGCCCATGGGCACAGGGGTGGGGGGTGGGGGTGGAGCAAGGTCCCTGAAGTGAGGCCAATCACATTAATTTTTTCATCAATGCAACAAAATGCCTGGGATAAATTAACTTAAAAAGAGGAAAGTTTTTTCTAGCTCACTATTTCAGAGGTTTCAGTCCATGTCTAGTTGGCTCACAAGCTTTGGCCTTGGGGTGAGGCAGAATATCATGACAGCCAATGTGGTGTACGGTAAAGCAAAGCCGCTCACCTCATGGCATCTAGAAGCAAAAAGTCAGAAAATGTAACAGTCCCAATATCCCCTGCGCAGTAGTTACTTTTCTGTTGTTGTTATAAAGTGACCATGACCAAAAGTGACTTATGAGAAAGAGTCCATTTTGGATCATGGTTCCAGTAGGGTAAGAGTCCACCATAGACGCTTGCCACTGGCATGGTGGCAGGATCGGGAGGCTGAGAGCTCACATCTTGAGCTACAAGCATGCAGCAGCAGAGAGTAAGCTGGCAGTGGAGGGAGGATTTTAACCTCAAAGCTCACCTCCAGTGACATACTTCTGCCACATCACCTAACCTTCCCCAAATAGTGCCACCAATGGGAACCAAGTGTTGAAATGCCGAGACTATGCGGGACATCCTTCATTCAAACTACCACACACCCTTCAAGGGCATCTTCCCATTTATGTTCTGTGTTCTCACTGCACTCTACCTCCGAAATGTTCTACCACCTCCTCACAGTATCATGGACTAGACCCAAGCTGTCAACAAAGGGCCCTTTAGGGGACATTCAAGATTCGAACTATAGCAGCCGTTCTGTTCTTTGCTTCCAAGCCTCTGCTTAAACAGCTAGAGTATATTCTGTGGTTTGTGACTTCCTTTCTCTCTCCCCCTCCTTCTCTTCCCGTCTCTTGACATAGTGGTAGCTGGAGATCAAATCCAGGGCCTTGAGCACTCTAACATAAGCTGCATTCCCAGCCCCTCAACCAAATTTCTCAACTGAAAATTGTACCTTAAATAAGAACCGAACCCCACTCATTCCCGCATCACTTATGCCTGGCAGAGTGCTAAGCATTTTTGAAGACACTCAGTCTATTATAGTGAGGAAATGAATAAATAAATAGGGACTCCAGACTGTAGAAACCCAGCCTCTCATTCCTCTTTCTGTCAGTGACCAGAACATCCTTCTTACCAACGTCTCTGGTGAGCAAGAGAAAGCCTAGAGACATTGCTTTGCCCGGTGCTTCTCAAACTGTATCTCCCTAGAACAGTGGCTCATACAGACAGAGTAGTGTGTTTCCCTCAAACACATGGAGAAGAAGGACTTGGTCAGCTCCAAGTTCCAACCCAGAGCATTTTAAAATAAAACAGTGGCACCCGCTATTTGTCAGTAAGAGCGCGGGGTGGGGGGGCCGCTGGGCGAGCAAACGCTGGGGTGAAACCTCATGCGATGGGCTGCTCAGCTTTGTCTCAGCTTCCCCTTCCTTGTGCCTTTGCCAGCTGGGATTTCAGATGACAAGGTAACCTCCCCTCCTCCTCCAGCAGATGTGCTCCCTGTTTGTCTAAAAGGCTCCATTGAACGTACATTTGCTGCACGGACACGATGCTCTCTCATACATTCTGGGCCACCTGAGCTATCTTTTTCAGTGAAAAAGAAATTGGGGGGAGGTAAGTGTATAAAAAATATTTTATGACATTTTCATTCATACACACACATTATTGTTCTTAATTCACATGTATCCCTCAGCCACCTTACTGCTCCCTGCTGTAGAGTCCCCTTCCTACCCTAATGGTCCTTCTAGTCCTCCTCCTCCTCCTTCTTTCTTTCCTTCCTTCCTTCCTTCCTTCCTTCCTTCCTTCCTTCCTTCCTTCCTTCTCCTCCTCTTCTTCTTCCTCTTCCTCTTCTTCCTCTTTTTCTTCTTCCTCTCTCTCTCTCTCTCTCTCTCTCTCTCTCTCCCCCCCTCTGTGTGTGAGTGTGTGTCCAAGCATGCTATCCTGCTCTGGCTGAACTGGTGCGCTCTCCTTACTAAAACAAATCAAACAAAATTATACTGGACCTCTAGCTACAGTATGGGAGACAGGGCCTTCACAGAGTAATTTAGTGTAAGAGCCTGTCAGAGTGTACCAGTCTGCTGGTGTCCTTAGGAGGGGAATGTGGACACAGAGAGAGACACACAGACTCTCACACAGGCTGTAGGCTCTATGAAGACACATGAGAAAGGTGACCATTTAAAGCCACGGAAAGAGGGCCCAGAAGAAACCAAACTTCTGGGCACCTTGATCGCAGGCTTCCAACCTCTGGAATATGAGAAGAATAAATTTATACCAAGCCACACAGACTAGGGTATTCATCAAGGCCTCCTTGACTCTTGAGAGCCTGACCCGCAGCTTCCCACATCAAACCTCCTTCCCTAAGCAAGTCCCCTGCCTCAGTTTGTCCCCCACATCGCTGTCTGAGAAGGTCGAGGATCAAGTTCCGAGAGTGTACTGGAGCACACACATTATGCCCTCCTTATTGGCCTTCTGTTCTGGCCCAAATAAAATTAAGTGACCCTTAAATTCCACTAGCGCCGTAAGTTATTTGTATACAGAGAGGCTACCATTCAGTCAGTGGGCACTGCTGCCTTTAGAAGGCCTGATGGGAAATTAAAAGTGAAAAGAGAGAGAGAAGAGAGCCTTTGAAAGGGGCGCCCTGGGTGGCTTAGCCCTTTGGAGGGCTCCTGCCTTATCCTACCAGGCCTCCCTCCCATTGTTCCCCTTCCAGATGCCCACCAGTAGCTGGGGTACAGCTGCTCCAAATTAACACCCAGAGCTCTGTTGGGTACGGAGGACAAAAAGACAGGCCGTTAGGAGAGACCCTGGGCAGTCAGGAGGCCATGGCTTTCCTGAAGAGAAGCTGGATGAGGACGGGATGGGACACAAACTCTGCCTCAGCTGGTATAGGTGGAAAGGACTGGACTGTTGCTCAGGAATCTAGGCGAAAGGCAGAGCTACCGGTGATTAGCCACGCCCCTCTGCGGTTTCACCGGGGTGGGCGGGACAAGAGGATTGGCTCATCTGTTCTGTCAGTTGTTCTCGGATCTCCAATCCCAGTTTTCCCACAGACAGTGGGACTAAAAGATAATTCACCTGAAATCTATCTCAGGGCCTCCTCTCTCTGAAAAGAATATTTAATACAGTGGCAGCAAGAAATGAGACACTCTCTGACTCCCACGGCCAGGAGACCCCAACCGTTCTCTGCGGCAGGGACCCCCAGGAGAAACGGCTTTACAGATGATTCTACGTTTAATGGCAACGGTCAAGTGATAAAAATATATTTAAACATTTTTTTTCAGCCTAGATGTACTCTCCTTGTGGTAGCGCTTGTGTTTCGAGCAAGCATATGTCTGGCCTCAGCATGATACATTCATAGAGGTCCTAGGATGAACGATTCATGACTGGACCCAGAGTGGTGAAGGCAAGGTGTTCAGCAGGCAGCCACGGTTCTCAGCCTTCCTAACCTGCGACCCTTTAATACAGTTCCTCATGCTGTGGTGACCCCAACCATAAAATTATTTTTGTTGCTACTTCATAAGTGTAATTTTGCTACTGTCATGAATGGTAATGTAAATATCTAGCAATGGTTGTAGGGGACCCCGGTGAAGGGGTCAAGACCCCCAGACTTAGGACCACCGTTTTAAAGGTTGCTATCTCAGTGGTGCGTCCTGAGGCAAAGTGGGTAGACCTGGAAAATTCTGAGGACATGGGAGAGAAAGGAGCCCTTCACCCTTGAATTACCAAGGCCTTTGACCGGCTGAGAATTTCAACATAAACAGCGACAGTGAAGGTCACCAACATAAAGATAATATTCCTTTCATACATAGATATTTGTTATTGTAGCAATAGCCAGGCTTAAGGCCAGCCTGTATATGACCTTGGGTAGGGCCTCATTCCTTTTCCCAGGGTGTTCTGGGAATCTCAAAAAAGAAATAAGCTGTTTACACAGAGATCTGCCTTCCAGCATCGTTGTGGACTAGACTTTCACCTTATCAACTGTAATCCTGTCAGGAGCCATGGGGTGACCTCACTTAGGGCCCTTAGCAGCCTTTTCATGATAATAGCTTCAAAACCAACAAGGAAGCAATGCTCGACTCTCAGTGAGAAGCCCAAACCCATGGCTGGGGTGTGTCTTATTTCTTCCCCTTGTGTCTTTTTTAACCCATGTGCTAAACATCTACATTAAAAACATCTTTTAAATGAATCCCAACTCAAGCTGAAGAGATGGCTCAGTGGTTAAAAGTGTGTGCTGCTCATTCAGAGGACCCAAGTTCTGTTCCCCACACCAACAAGTTGGGCAGTTCACAGCCACCTGTGACCTGACACCCTCTGCCACTTCTAATGGTACATGCACTCAAGCCCAAGCATGAATGCTGTGTGTGTGTGTGTGTGTGTGTGTGTGCACGTGTACATGTGGTAGCATGTATGCAATTAAAACAAAACCATATTTCATATTGGTTTGCTTTGAGATTCTTTGTATAGAACCCAAGGATCCAGTTTTCCCTGAGTTAAGGTCTCTAAAAAATTAAGGAAACTTCTCAGACTCCCAGGCGTGACAAGCCAGCTGTGCTGTCTCTGCTCTAGGTCCTTCCTTCTCAGTTCTTACAGACTTTAAACCACTAGCCTACAGCAGTCTCTTTCTTACCTAAAGAGACTGGTCAAGAGGGCGTAACCCCTTCCTTTGTTCAATTTTCACTTGCCACTTCCGGCTCTGCTCACCTGCAGGACCAGGTACTAGGAACAGCCCTATTCTCCTGAGCCCACTGCTTCCCCAGGCCCTGCCTCAAAGACCCTAAACTCCACTTTCCCTTCTCCATCCTTCTGCTTCCTGAGCAACCGTGGTACTTCCCCACACAGCCCTGAGTGGCGTGCTGTGCCTCCGAGGGGCCTAATATAAACTTCTTGCTCTTGACAGACATCTCTGTATTTACAGGTCTTACCACATCTGATTAAAACAAATTGCAGGTGTGTTTTAAAACAGACAGCTGAATGTGAATAAGAATTCAGTAAATGAACCAATCCTTTCAAACTGCACATCTTCTTCCAAAGAAAGGAGGGGGCGTGTGTGTGTGCGCACGTGTGCTTAAAATGAATACAAGTAAGAAGGGAAGCCAGTTTGGGGAGACGATGAGCCAAGTCCAAACACAGGCAGTCCCCAGTCTTGTGTTTGGGGCAAGAGTGATGAGTAAGCGATGTACAGAAGGACAGACAGCCTTCCTTCAGCATGTGCCCCACAGAGCTTGCCCAGGCCAGAGACACAGGACTGGATGATCCAGTCAGCACTCTCTGCATCAAAGTGAAACGTCCCATCCTCCTTCTCAGGAATGGCTCCGTTAAATCCAATCAAATCAGCAGAACAAAAAGGCGAAGGAAATGCCTCTTTCATGTGTTTTCCTAATGAGGGCATCAAAAGCTCCCACTAAGCCAGAATGCCGAGATGAGGATCCCAGGTGCACAAAGCCTGCTGCCCCGTTATCTGTGAAAGCTCACGGGCCAGCGTTCAACAAATTATGTGAGTTGTCGTCACCGTTCTCAGCAAGTGGTAAGCAGATGCTCTAAGCGGCTTTTCAACAGCCTTGAGGTGACCAGTTATAGAAAAGCAGTGACATGAAATTCAGTCCACGCTGTGGCTGGGCTGTGTATAAGTTCATCTTTCTTGGATGATGAGAGCACATTTAGATGCAGCACAGCTTCTGATGTTAGATCAATTAATCTGACTTAATTACCTATCATTCTTGATGATCATTAAGTATATCCTGATTATAATTTGGTTCTTGGGTGTAAATAAGGTGACTCTGCAGAAACTCTGAGTGACCAGCTGAATGTTGGACCAGGACAAAGCATGACTTGTCCATGGAGCATCTAAAGAACTATGACCCTTCCCAGATGTATCAGCTCTGTGCGTGTTAATCTCCAGGGGAGAGCCAAATTTAATCTCGACCCAAAATTATTTAAGTCCTTCTCTGCGGGAGATCTGGTTTTGTTTTGTTTTTGAGACAGTGTCTCCCATAGTCCAGACTGGCCTCGCACTAGCAGAGGATGATCATGAACGTCTCATCCTCCTTCCTCCACCAAGAGCTGGAAATAGGGGCTTGTATTGCTGCACCCTGAACCCTGGGCTTTGCTCATGCTAGGCAAGCACACCAGCTGAGCTGCAGCCCCAGCTCTCTAGTAAACAGCTGATACAGAAAGCAGGCACTCACAGCCCTACCCTAAACTGAATTTCTCCCCTTGCTCCACCACCCATAGAGCCACCCAGGTTCCATGAAATCACTCATTTCTGTTATTAGGAACAAATAATATAAACTGTAGTGTCTACTTCAAATTCTTCTCTGGGGATTTTATGTGCCCAAAGAGACAAACCTTATATAGCAACACATGACCTGAAAGAATATGGCCAAATCTACTTTCGCAGTTCTGGGTTCCAGATACAGAAGTGTGGGTACCCAGTAAGCAGTCACCCTCCAGAGGCAAGAAGAAACAAGGTCTTTGCTTTGAAGGTGTGTGGTTGAATATAGCCATTTAATCACTCTAGCCACTCAACCACCAGTCCCCATTCTGGAGAACTTTAGAGTTTCTCATGCTACCCCAATTACACCATTTCCCTCTCTGATGGACTGGGCTCTCTTTCATATATTGATTTAACACCAGAAATTGATTTAAGCATTTCAGAGCAGTAATTCAAACCATGAACAACAAGGACAATGGGACCCTGGACAACATGGAACCCACCAAACAAATTACAAACACATTCACAATGGCCACCCAACAACCTCAACCAGAACCAGTACCCAAGGATTGGCCCACCACGGTGACCCTTGTTTCCATGCAGGGAAACACTCCCGGCAGGATCCTCAGAGCCAAGCCTGTGGATATACACCTGTTTCTGCCATGAATGCCTGTATGCAGAACAGATTCCAGAGACTTGGGCCTCTCTTGGTTTGGTAATGGCTCGTGCCTAGAATCTCAGTGCTGGAGCGGCTGATGTAGGAGGATCGCTATGAGTTTGAGGCCAACCAGGGAGCTCCAGGGTGAGTTTCAGGCCTGCCTGGGATAGAGTGAGACCCTTCCTCAGAAAAAAAATCTTCTACTACTTATTTAAAGCCACTAGCATCAGGTTATAAGATAATTCACTGGGTCAGAAAAATGGACACCAAGAAATACCCTGGATTTCGGTTATGCAGTTACCCGGGAGCCTAACTGGAAATAATTATCATGCAGATATAAAGATAATAGTAATACACAGTGGATTCTAATGGCAAAACCCCCACATTGCCTAAGGTTATGAGACTCTAGAAGCTGGAGGGGCACAGAAAAGCCTAAGAGGCAGGGCCTTGAAGACCAGGTTGTAGGCAGACACCAGGAAGAAAGTGAATCCTGTAGATGGGTATGTGAGGAACCACATGGCACATTGAGGCACGAAGGAACAGACCTGCTTCCTTTCTGAGATAAGAATAGCACGGTCAGACTCGGGTCCAGAATGAATCGGAATAGCACAAGTGGTAGCACATCACAATCCCATTTCCAAGAGGGCCATGACACAGATGCTTACGGGGTCTTATATCATGGTGTGGAGACAGACAGACAGACCAGACAGACCATGCTAACTGGGAATGGCATAGGCTTTTAAAACCTCAAAGCCCACTCCATTGACATACCTCTTCCAACAAGGTCATACTTCCTAATTTTTCCCGAACAGTTCCACCAACTGGGGGACCAAGCACTCAAATATATGAGATTATGGGGACCTGTTGCGGGAATTTGTTCAGTCAACAGCCTTTTGGATACCAGCCCATTAGGGCATGGTCTGAGATACTACGTGTGGACTGATAAGCACAGACAGGAAGCGTGTTCACTTTCCTGGCCGGTGGTCTGACTTTCTGTTCCCAGCACCTACATCGCAGAGGACCTCGGCGGCTCTCTTGTTGTGAGCATTCCCCAAATAAACCGCTATCCTTCATTCCGGGCTCTTGTGGAGTTCCTTAGTTACGCCTACAGGGACCATTTCCATTCTAACTACCACATGTACCTTCAAAGGCACTGGGACATCATCAGTCTTCATTACCCTTGATATGACCACTGGCTCCAATTTTCCCATCTTTCATGGCCCAGGGTACCTTATTCTTAAAGATGGCTGTCTTCAGGACCTCCCACAAGTGCACATAATCCCTCCTCACTAGAGTTGTAAAACCTGCTTTTCTGTCCCTTGAGACTGAGCAGCTCTGTGAGAGCTGTATCAATAGAACACAGCAGAAGTGACCCCATCTTTTTTATTAAACTCTGAGCTTCCCTGCAAGAGTATGGTGGCCTGGCTAAGGAGGTCACAAGGAAAAAGCAAATACAAAGGGAGAAGCCCTGGGGTTACAGGGAGAAAGAAGCTGCTTAGCCACCTCCGAGCTTCAGCTAAACTCGGCCTCCCTACTTCTCCCTGCCAGGACCTCTGACTTAAGAGCAAATCTTCCTAGACCCTCTGGATCAGCCCAGCCACAAGCGGAATCCCACTTAGAGACCCAATGATCCCACACCAAGAAAAAAGTTGCTTTAGTCAAACTCTACCAAGTTGCTCGGCCACAGAATCATGAGCTCATATAAAATGGCTGTTGCAATCCCTAAGTTTGCCTGGGATCAACGGTGCTCAGGCCCCATCCACATTACAGGAAGATGAAAATACTTCTTGGGGCTCTGCAAGGCCCCTGGAGTCTTACCACATCCAGGCCAGGACCGGACTCTGGAATCGGAATGATAAACCAGAGTTCTGATTCTCCACAGCGTGGCCTCTGCTCACTGCCAACCTCCCTCCTAGGCTGACAGGAATGCCTCAGGAATGTAAGTTAATTACTGACTTCAGACCCAAAGGTTCTAAGTGTTGTCTATTTATTGTTCTATTTTTAAGGGCTCCAAAGGGCAAACACCTCCTCCTTCTAAGACTGGTGCCTCTGGGAGCGGCAGCCAGTGCCTGAGCTAGAGAGGGTGGTGCAGACCCCAGAACCAACTTGCAAGGCAGCCTTAGATAAGACAGTCCTCCCCTGCTCCAAGCACAAGGTGACCACAGGCCCCGGCTATGCCTGATCTGCTAAAACCATGTGTGGTCCTAAAGCTTAAAGGGCCCAACTGGTGCATTTTTAGAAGAAGACACTGAGACTTATATGCAAGAGGTGATTAGCTCAGGGGCAAAGGAAACAGGGACTAGTATAGCCGGCCACTCATCTCGAGTCACAGTTTAGGAGAGATCCGCTTCCTCCTCCCTGCATGGACAGTGGAGGTGGGGAAAGGAGGCTACGGCATCAGAAAAACATGTCTTCTATCATGCACTGGGTGTGCATGTCCTTAAGGATCCCTTGGCACATATGCAGTCAAGCAACGGGCTTGCTTTTTCTCTGGGTCTTATTACCGTTTAAATGCAGAGACTACCCTGGTCTCAGGAAGCAGTACGTGAGATGCTGTGGACTTGGAAGAAAGGGAGCCTAATGGGAGGTCTACAGGGCCACTGTGGGGCTCCTCTTTTTTCCACAGGATTACATGTGACTGTGTGTTCTGACACACACCTGCCATCGTCATCTGGAGTCCCTCACCGGAGGCCCAGACCAATGGGGACCACTCCATCTCACACCAGAGCCTCCAAGACTGTGAGCTCTGGGGCCAGTGAGACGGCTCACCAGGAAAGGGGTCTGCTGCCAAAGCTGACCACCTGCGTCCAACCCCTGGGACCTACACAGCGGAAGGAAAGAGTAGACTTCCATGAATTGTCTCCTGGTGTCCATGTGAACTCATGCACGCACACACACACACATGCACATACACACACATATCTATACAAACACGCACACACTAAGTACAAATTTAAATGCAATTCACAGGACGTTTTAAAATAAAGAAAAATAAACAGTTTAACTCAGTTATCTCAGGTATTTTATTGTGGTAACTTGACTCTAACTAATACAGATTTCTACGCAAGAACTCAATGACACTTCACCCTAAGGAAACTCCTATGACCCACTCCTGTATTTTAAACTTCCCACCCTTAACATACATGCGCACACACAGTAACTTAGGAATTGTACATTTTCTGGTTTAGTGGGGGTAGAGTACCTTCTGCCCTTTAATTAGGCTAAATAGCATGTTCTGATACAAAACCACAAGGCATAAGGTTTCCTGGGTTGGTTTGTTTGTTTTTGTATTTTGGTTTATCGAGACAGGGTTTCTCTGTGGCTTTGGAGCCTGTGTCCTGGAACTAGCTCTTGTAGACCAGGCTGGCCTCGAACTCACAGAGATCTGCCTGCCTCTGCCTCCTGATTAAAGGTGTGCGCCACCACCGCCTGTCTCCTGGGTTTGCTTTAGCAAAAAGGACAGTCCAGATCCCTCTGCCAAGACCTATCACAGATGAATGATATGCCTGGTCCCCAGCATCTTGTGACACCTTAACTGACCTCTATTTAAACATCCAGGAGGAGATCAAAGCCACTTCTCTGACAATGGTTAATCCTACAGGCTATCCCTGGAAAAGGCTTGTGACCTGTACTTTTCATTACAAATGCTAACTCCCTGTGTGCCTGATGCTCTATCAGTGACTTTGCAAGCAAGCTGTGGCAGTTCGAAGAAAATGGCTCCCATAGGCCCATATTGTACTATTAGGCAGTGTGGTCTTGATGTCTCATTCTCTGCCTGTTGCCTTTGGATCCAGATATAGAACTTTCAGCTACTTCTCCAGCACCATGTCTGCCTGCATACCACCATGCTTCCTGCCATGACTATAATGGACTAAGCCTCTGAAATTGTAAGCCATCCCCAATTACATGTTTTCCTTCCTAAGAGTTGCCATGGTCATGGCGTCTCTTCACATCAATAGAAAGCCTACCTAAGACAGAAGCCATCTCCTTAACCACCACAGTGCTGTGATGAAATGAGGCCCACAGACCTCTTGTATTCTTTATGCATTAGGAAACTGGGGTGCAGAGACATTTAGAAAGGGAGTCCCAAGGAGAACCTAAGGCTTAGGGGTTCCCCTAACTGCTTTTTATATAATGGGAGAATGAATGAAATTACTTACAAGTAAGTGATTCCAAACTGATATTGGCCTGATACCAGGCTGCAAGTCCAGACGTAGGCCACCATGCTGTGCACAAGTGCTGAGTCTATGGAGCAGGCTTGGTGAATCTCTCTCCCCTAATCTGATGGATGCACACACTGTATATGGCAGGTTGGCTCGAGAAAAGACTTAGAGAGAGCACCTCCTCATACTATGGAAACTCAAGCATCAATTTTCCCTTTAAAATAGCTTTGAGGGTTCTATAAGCTTGAAGGGGGAAAATAAGCATAATTCAAGCCTAGAAGACAGCCAAAGAGCAACAAATGCCCCAGTTTCTGCCACGTGGCCCTCCCCTAGGCCCAAGGGAATTTATGGCTGGAGGCGGATGCCAAAAGTAAAGGGTATTCAGTGGCCATGATTGTCCCCTATTACCCAGTCCCATGATATGCAATTTTGATTTGTAATTGTGGGTGAATAGTATCTAAGATCAGAGTAGGAACAGGGCCAGGCAAGGAGGGGCCAGGGATTTAGATAAAAAGGTTGCAAAAGATATGGTGGAAAATGCCAGACCAAAATTGAAGAGAAGAGATCGAATACAATCAGTACAATCTATATGGGCATGGCCTGCCCCGATGCCCGATTCTGGCAGCATTCCACCCTTCTAAGTAAGAATGAGGGCACTGGAGCCGATGTTACCACCACGAGGAGGTGAGACAGGGCTGCCACGTAGGAGCAGAAAAGGGGACTGATCATGTTTCAAGTCTGCTAAAAGTGATCAACGCTGTGATGCTTTAGGCTTCTGGGACCAAATGTGATCCTGGCCATAGTCTCCCAGCGGGAACAAGTCTGTCTCCTGTCTTCCTACAGAGTGTCTGTTAGTTGCCACAGACTAGGTGCCTTTTGTCAGTTTCGAAGGCTGGAAGTGCAGTGTCCACGCCCCATGCTTTTCCTTGGTGTGTGCCTGTGTGCTGCAGAAAGGGGTATCCTGGTGTCTTTTCCTGCTACAGGGGTCCTAGTCCTGTCGGATAAAGGTCCCACCCTTCTGCCCTCCAAATTCAGCTATCCTGGATATTAGCATTTTATCATATGAACTTGCCAGATGACAGGGCAAAGCTCAGTCCTTAGTGAAGGGCATGTAGAAGCAGGGCGAAGGTTGCTTTATTCCTAAGGAAGTCGGCTTTCTCAGTACATCCCCTCCATAGGTTCTTGTCATGTAGTCTGTCCAAATCAGGAATCTGCTCCCAACTCCCAATATGCCCACCTAACAAATGGACCACCTGGCTGATCTACTCAGAACTTCCCTTTCTAAGGGGACCCATGGCAGTCCAGCCCTTGGGATAGAGCCCCATTTTCAGACACAAGCAGGTCACATTCTGTCCCCACTTCCATGAAACTTGTTCCTTATTTATAGACTGAGGTTACTTCTAGTCTTATTTGTGTGTGTAAATATATATGCAAACATGTGTGCCATAGCAGACATGTGGAAACCATTGGATTCAGATTCAGGTTTTCAGGAAGACCAGGTTGGCCTTGAACTCATGGAGAATCACTTGTTTTTGCCTCCCTAGGTCTAGGATTACAGGCTTGTGCTGCCACACTCAACCTAATTGAGGCGATTTCTTAATATGTCACACTATGTCCTTTCCCATCAAGGGAGTTAAGAGTCAGAATTATATGTGCTATTCCCAAATACTCCAGAGCATATGGCAAATATACTGGTCACTTATTCACTCACTCACTCACTCATTCATTCATTCATTCATTCATTCTTCATGCAGCAAATATTTATGGAACACTTGCTCTTGCAACTCTGGGGGACCTGCCAGTGAACAAACCCAGCAGAGGTCCCTCTCTTACAGCACTTACACCTTCTTATCTCACCTTTCTGCCCATATTTTCTCTTTGCTCTGATTTCTTTCAAAAAGATACCCAATGTCTTTTTCCACTTCCAAACATACTGAACTCACAGTGTCTCTTGCTTTCTTTGAGACATGGTCTTACACTGTATTCCACGCTGTCCTGGAACTTACTATGTAATCTAGGCTGACCTCAAATTCACAGCAATCCTCATGCCTCAGACGCCCAAGTCCTGGGATTACAGATGTAAGACACAATACAACTTTCCAGTCTTATTACATGTTATAATTAACATGTTATAATCTTACTGAACTATATGCTTTTATCAGAGCCAAATTTGCTTTTTAAAAAATTTTAGGGGCTTAGCTGGTAAAGGCACTTATTGCAAAGTCTGATGACCTGAGTTCAATGACTGTAACTGACATGGTGGAGTGAGAGATCTGACTCCCACAAATTGTCCTGTGACCTCCATATGTGTGCTGTGGCACACACTTGTCACACACACCAGCTATAATATTTTTAAAATTTTTATGATTTAGTGTGTGCGCGCATGTCACAAAGACCTCGTGGATGTCAAAGGACAACCTTCAAGGTCTATTCTTGCCAGGCGGTGGTGGCACATGCCTTTAATCACAGCACTCAGGAGGCAGAGGCAGGCCGATCTCTGTGAGTTCAGGGCCAACATGGTCTACAGAGTGAGTTCCAGAACAGCTCCAAAGCTTACACAGAGAAACCCTGTCTTGAAAAAAAACAAACAAACAAAAGAAGAGTCTATTCTTTCCTTCTACCATGTGGATACCAGGGTCAAGGTCAGGCTTGGAGGTAAATGCCAATGAGTCATCTAGCTGGTAATTTTTTAAAAATCGGTTTTTTATTTATTGTGTATGTATGTGTTTATGAGAAGTCCAATTGCTTTTTATGGAAAATAAGGAGGGTTACTGTAAGGAAATTTTAATTGATATGTGTAATATACTAAGCACATGGCTGGGACTCAATACAAGGTAATTTCTATCTTCCTAAATCCCAGACATTCTTTAAAACCAACTTCTTCTATCTCCTCTTAGTGCATATTCATCAGCTGCATAGCTTGTAATATTTTTTCATGTACTATGCTTTTATTCTTCCTTGCAGAGCAGATAGTAAACTTCTGGAAGGAATTGGACATACACTGTATATTCTATGTCCACAGGATATAGTCCAGGTTTACATACAAGCTGATGTACTACACAAACATTCTCTCCCATTCTTACTTGCTATTTTATCTTTTAAATTCAGTCCTGTTTGTAGACAGAAGTTTCTGTCACGTTCAGTCCCATAGCCATTCAGTTCCAAAGAAACACACAGAAGATTATATAATTATAAACCATTTGGTCTATTAGCTCAGGCTTATTATTAATTAGCTCTTACAACTTAAAATTAACACATAATTCTTGACTATGTTTAGTCACATAGCTTGGCACCTTTTCTCAGTGCAGCATTCTCATCTTGCTTCCTCTGTGTCTGGCTGGTGCCTGACTCTGCCTTTCCTCTTCTCAGAATTCTCTTAGTCTGATTGCCCCACCTATATGTCCTGCCTGGCTACTCGCCAATCAGTGTTTTATTAAACCAATATGAGTGACAAATCTTTACAGTGTACAAAGCATTAACCCACAGCATCTGTTTATACAACAGCACATGGTTCTTAACTTGTGGAATTATTCTGTATTTAAAAGAAATTTGATTTACATTGCTAGAACATGTCTATATTTTGACATGGGGAAAAGCAGTGATAAGTCAAGCAAAAGAAACACTTCACATAGTTAGACGCAAAGGAGAAGGTTCATGTGACACTCTCTATAATAGAAAAAGTTTGCAGACAAAACACTTGAAAATCAGTTTAATCACCGTGAGGCAGTCACTGGTCTGAGCATTATACAGACATCTTTGCTCTATTTTTGTTTTTGAAAAAAAAAAAGTTCTCATGTATCCTAGTTTCAAAGCACACTATTTAGCCAAGGATGACTTTGAACTCCTGATCCTCCTGGCTACAGGTGTGTGCCGGGATGCCAGTTTATGTGGCGCTGGGGATCAAACCCAGGGCCTCAGGCATGCTAGGCAAGCACTCTCCCAACTGAGCTACATCTCCAGCCCCTCGTTAATTTTTAAAAGACGTACTTCAAGGTCCCATAGTGAAATGAGAAGAAGTTCACAGTGTACTGTCGTACTGGAGAAACTGCGGAATACAAATTCTAGAACATGACCATAAACTTTAGAAGCATTCTATTTATATATCCATACATGAGACACATAGGCCAAAGATTGGAAAGAAATCACTTGATATGAACAGCATCTATAGGTGGTAAAATTAAAGTTACTTCATTTTTTAGATATTTTTACACACACACACACACACACACACACACACACACACACACACAGAGTATTGAAAACTGGAGTCAAATCACACCTTCAGAAGACCCTTTGGGTAATATGTGCTGCACTGGGAAGTAAGAGGATGACCAGTTGGTGTAGAGCCTTTACTCCCCTTCCTAGTGTTCAGAAAATATTCCATTTAGTCATAATATGGGCTGCACATCTTTTTAAACCCTGTAATTCAGGCTTTCCACAAAGTCCAATGGACGCTCTTCCCAATTACAGCAAAAGCTTGTCTGGAAGTGAAAAATGAGTATTCTGTCATCCTGCTGGGAGAGGAGGGAGCCCTCTGCCGCTGCTCCACAAGGGGGTGGGCTGGAGAGCTTGGCTGGGGGCCAGCAGCCATTTCCAAAGAGACAGGGGAGGGCATGGGCCATCCTTCCCACTTCCTCTCCTCTGTCCTAGCAGGCTGGGAATGGAATTCAGAGCCCCTCCGCAGCATCCCGCCAGAGTCCTAGCCAGCATCCATGTGCGTATTTTTAACAAGGCATAAAACTTGCAATTCTATTAAAAACACATGTCTCTTGTTTCAAAGCACAGTTAGCAACAGACACTGAGAACTGGTAAACACACCATCAACTAGGGGGACACTCTCATTCAACTCCAAGTCTCCTATTCTGCAGTTCTGGGGACTTTTTTTTTCTTTCCCGAAGAAACACAGCTCTTTTGGTGGTAATAAATTTGGAAAATTCCTTATCGTCTTTTTCTCTGAAATCCGGGAAAAAAATTGGGCTACCTGCTGACAAACAGTACTAGCTGAGCCAATTTGTGTTATTTCTCAGAACAATACCACCACTAACACAAGAACAAAGATTGATAAGGTAAAATCGGAAACATTGAAAGGAGTGGGGAGGAGACAGCTAACGAACCACAGAGAGGACAACCGGGGACCCCAGAGTTGGTAGGCTGTCTTTTGTTGCTGTGCTGGCTGGTTTTATGTCAACTTGATACAAGCTAGAGCCATCAGCGTGAAGGGAAACTCAGCTGAGAAAACGCCTCCATCAGATCAGGCTGTATACAAGCCTGAAGGGCATTTTCTTAATTAGTAATTGATAGGGGAGGGCCATCCCTGGGCAGGTGGTCCTGGGTTCTACATGAAAGCAGGCTGAGCAAGCCATGGAGAGCAGGCCAGTAAGCAGCACCCCTCCATGGTCCCTGCACCAGCTCCTGCCTCCAGGATCCTGCCCTGTTTTTTTTTTATATTTATTTATTTATTTATTATGTATACAATATTCTGTCTGCCTGTATGCCTGCAGGCCAGAAGAGGGCACCAGACCTCATTACAGATGGTTGTGAGCCATCATGTGGTTGCCGGGAACTGAACTCAGAACCTTTGGAAGAGCAGGCAATGCTCTTAACCGATGACCCATCTCTCCAGCTCTCCTGCCCTGTTTGAGTTCCTGTCTTGACTTAATTCAGTGATGAACAGCAATGCTGACATGTAAGCCAAATACGCCTTTTCCCTCCCTGACTTGGTTTTTTTTTTTTGGCTCTTCTTAAACTGTAAAATACATTCAGTGATAAAGATGTTGGACCTGCCTGCTGTTAGACAAACCCCTACTTTAAATCCATTTCCCTATGTAACAGTGTAACAGCTGTAGGAGTTTAACTTGTCTAGGCCTTAATTTTCCATCTGTACAATGGGAAAACAGCGCTGCTGATTGATTTGTTCTCAGAATTTCCTTTTTCTGCATCACAACTGGGTGCAGGGGTGGGGTAAGCATCTTCATCCACCAAGTTCCTCTGCTAGTGGTACTCTCAGATCGCCTATAATCTTCTAGCAACCCTGCAAGGGGGAGGCGAGAATCAGCCGGTGAGTTGCTAAGAACGGACTTCATGTCCAAGAGCCAATGTGTCACCCAGAACACAGGCTGTGTGGGAAGCAGTTCCCCCTCACACAAATTACTAGGCATGTAAAATCTTCCCCTCAAGTCCTGATGCCCAGGGAAGAGGAGAAGGCAGGGAGGGAACCTCCAGATCTGATATTTTAGGCTGCAGGAAGGGAAATAGAAAGCTTTATTTATCTGGGCTCCCCAGCTTGCTAATTAACTTACAGACTGGAAACTACTCTCGTGTGTTGGCGCCTGCACATCTTCTCATTATTAGAAAAACATCTGCCCCCATCCCTATGGTTTTGGAGACCGAGAGAGTACCAGAGCTCCATCCTCAGATGCAAATGTGTGACATCAAAGCCGCCTTGAGCACCGGAACCACCCCCTCTTCATCCCCCCCCCCCGGAGGGCACAGGCTTTGGGAGATTAGAAAAGTTATTGGATTTTCTAAATAAAATTGGATGAAGCTGCAAGGAGTGTGAGCCGAAATGTGTGTGTGTGTGTGTGTGTGTGCGTGTGTGTGTGTGTGTGTGTGTGTGTGAGCATGCGCGCGTGCGAGCGAAGCTACAGCCATGCTGTTGAATAGGTCAGGAGAACGTAATTACCCAAGCTTTAACTTGGCAACATAAAAGTTAGGGCGACTGGGTAGATATTTAAGTGGGGGGCAGGGTGTTCCACTGTATGTTGCGTGCTGGGTCTGTACAAGACTCATCACAGAGGACAGAGAATTCACGTCCTGGTCAGCAAATGACTCTAGAAGGACAAACATCTGTCAGCTCTCAGGCAAAGTCAAGGGTGACCCAGGTATAACCTGGCAAGGGTGTCCTCTGAGACAGAGGGGCTGGGAGCCATGACACAGCAGCCCCTGGGGGATGGGGACATAAGCTAAGAGCACTCCCAGGACATCAGGATGACTCGATGGTGTCTTCTCCCCACACAGTCTAGGTCATCAGCAGTACTTTACCCAGGGCGGGAGGGCATCCTGGCATTGCCAGACCAGCCCTGTCAAACTAGGATGAGTTGACTGTGCCCTCTGTTTCCTTCTTCCTCTGACCAGACAATCTCTCCATCCACCTCTCGCTGTGACTATGAAACAGGTTTGACAGTTCTGCCTCAGTCTCCTTATTTATAAACTGGAAAGAATATCAAACAGACCCTACCATGGGCCCTGGGATAGCTGCGGGACATGGCAAGGCAGGTATGTGCAGGTACAAGAATTGGGGATGCAGAAAGAGAACAAAAGGAAGGGGCAGGAGGAACTTGGGCAGCGCCTTCAGATTCTATACTTACAGCCAAAGGAAACCAGCTATTTAACTCATGCGTTCCTCCTGCTCTTCTATCAAGAGGCCTCTCTCCTTTGCAGTATCCTTCCTTGGCCCCCAGCTGCTCTGTTCCCTTCCAGTCCACCCCAGCACAGTCTAAATGCAGGCAGCATCTCTACTTCTTTATTCTCTTACTCCCTCTGGGTCCAACCCCATCTCAGTGTGGACCATCCCTCCTGATCTGACTCGTGTCTCATCCCAAGTCCATTCCTCCCGCCTCCATGCAGCTGTCTGTCAGCTTGAATGAGTCCCTTCTCCAAAGCTGTAGGCTCATCTCCACCTCCTCAGAAGTCAAGAGGTGGTCTGTTGTCATAGGGAACTGACTCGCAAAGAATTATACAGTGCTCTTCTAAGCTTTAGGAGCTTCACCCATATGGAATTCCCTCCAACGTTCTCATAGATGCTCAACATGGCAAGAGTATCAAAGCCTATATATTCTATGCTTTTCCTAATAACAGCATTCCCATGGATGTACCGTACTGCTGCATTTTGTGTCCTTGGCATGTTTGCACTTCCAGCCTTGCTACTCTTAAGTTTGGGGCCTTGTTTTTATGACAAAATGTGTGGGGAGACAAAACACACACATCTCACTCCAGATAGGGACATGACAGACCAAAGTATGGATCGAAGGGACTCTGGTCAGCTCAAACACAGCAAACACAGCTTGGTAGGCTCTTCTACCCCATTCCCTCTGTCTTGTAAAAACAAGCAAACAAACAAAACTTTAAAAATAATCATTAGATTACATTCCTAAAGCTAACCACCAAGGTCTATTCCTCTATTTGGCCACCAAAGTCCAACTTGATGAACCATGGGTTTTAGTGAGGTTACTTACAGGAATATGGGTGAGGGGTTACTCACAGGAGCAGAAATGACTCAAAAGCCCACCTAAGCATGGGTGACAGTCCACAAAGCTGGGGACGGGTGTGTATGCTGCAGCCTGTAGGGAGCTCAACAGGTTGGAGAGTGTCCTTTCCAGATGCCTCAGTTGGTCTAAACCTCTTCCGGGCAGCTCAGCTGGTTCCTGCCTCTTCCGGGCAGCTGATCTGGTCTCAGAGTCTTCTTTGAAACTTCACTAGTCTGAGAGGGACTCTCAGCTTCTATTGCTTACACTGGCATGGAGAGGCCAGGCAGGTAGAGAACTGTTATCAACATTCCTGTTTGGCTATGGCCCCTGCTTGTTAAAAACACCAACATGCAAGGCAAGGCCATGCCTACTTGGGCAATGGTGGCCCAGCTATCTTGAGCAACACCAACAGTCTTCCAATTTTATTTAGCGCCTGCTCCATAAGAGGGAGTTTAAGCCTGGTTTGTGAGCCAGGACCAAAACCTAAGGCTTGGAGGTCATAGGTCCCAATGGGGAAGCAATTTCTATAGTTTTTCTAGATGGATGTAATATGCCTGTCAAACCACCTTCTAAACATGTACGTCCATACCCATAGATCACTGTTACCAGCCTTAAGTCATGACCACTAGTGGAGCTTCTGGGAACAAGGGACTGTTACTTTGACGTGGTGGCCTATTTCTTGTCATAAGTGGACATCTATCCTACTACCACCTCCCCCAGAGATCACTGCAGAAGAGAGGGACACATAGAACATTAGGAACCAGAGGAAGGGGTGGAGTGTTATACAACATTTTCCTCCAAGACTGAAACATCCCATCCTGTAGGGAAACTCCTTACGTAGGAAGGGAAACAACCATAAATAGCTTCAGGAAGTCCCTGAAGCTCACCAGATTCACTAGGCCCCTCCTGGGCAGAATAAGTGATAAATGCTGAGAATCCCCTGAGACAAACCAAGCTGTAATGAAGACCCTAAGACAAGACAAGAGACTCTGAGACCAGACCAGATGCCTGGAAGAGGCAGAAACTGGCTGAGCTGCCTAGAAAAGCTGTAGACCAGTGGTTCTCAACCTGGGGGGTCAAATGACCCTTTCACAGGGGTTGGCCTAAGACCATTGTAAATATCAGACATTGCATTATGATTCACAACAGTAGCAAAATTAAAGTTATGAAGTAGCAACAAAAATGATTTTACTGTTTGGGGATCATTACAATGTGAGAAATTGTGTTAAAGGGCCGCAGCGTTAGGAAAGTTAAGAACCACTGGTTTAGACCAACTGAGAATCACTTAGAAAAGATACTTTCCAACCTGTGGAGTGGCCCTGAAGATTGAGCAGTGTGCAACAGGTTCCCAGGCTGTGACCTTTCACCCATGCTGCGGTGGGCGTTGGTGATACAGCGGTCTTTGAGTCATTTCTGCTCCTGTAAGTAATCCCAGTAAAACTCATACTTCACCAAGTTGGACTTTGGTGTTATCTGTACTTTGATCCATCATGTGCTCCCTATCAGGGTGAGCAGATCTGTGTGTGGTGTCTCCCCAGGAAAAGTTCCGTCACTCAGCAGGCCTGTTACTTTAAAAACTCTCTTATTCAATATTCATACATGCATACAGTGTGTTTTGATCAAATCCATCTCCCATTCCCTCCCATTCCTTACGTATTCCTGCCACCACTTCTCCCAACTTCATGTGCTTTCTTTCCTTATAATTTAATAACCTCCTGTGTCTACTTAGTGCTGCCTGCATGTGCATGGATAGTGCTCACATCCCAGAAGAGAACCGAGTCTCTCTCTTCCAGCAACCATTAGCTCCCAATCACATTTCAGATAGGGGTGGGACTTCATAACTCCCCGAATCCAACCCTCCCCCATTTTATTTATTTATTTGCTTGTTTTATTTATTTATTTATTTTGAGAAGAGTCTCACAATGTAGCCTCAGCTGGCCTAGGACCTACTATGTAGAGTAGGCTGGCCGCTGCCTCCTGAATATTAGAACTAAATGGATGCCCTATCCTGCCCCGCCCATTATTAAGCAGTAAGAGTGACTTATGGCAAGCCCCTCAGTATGGAGACTGTGCATCTGATAATTGAAACAGATTAGGGAAGTAATGGGCAGGTGTACAGCCTGGATACCCTCGATGAAGACATGGTTCAGGTTTGGGCAGGACAGTGTAAGATTTCATCACTATATTCTGAGTGCTGTACAACCTAAGCTTTCCTTCTCATTGCTGCAGGCTCGTCTCCCCCCCAGGCTGTTCTCTGCTCAGAAGCCAAGAGGTGGCTTTTTCTATCGTGCGCAGCTGATTCTCAGAATCATACAGTGGGTCCTCTAAGCTGCTGTGACTGCAAAAAAATTCCTTCCCCACGTTTACCACGTCATCATGTCTGAGCAGATGTGACTAGAGACAACTAAAACTGCCGAATGCCAAAGTCTGGCTGAGCGGGGAAGGGGCGGCCCCATCTTCATTCTGTTTGGGCACACTTCTGAGCTCTTTCCTCTGCCCTTTGGCCCCTCCCGATTATGGCTGTCTATGAACCGTGAAGAATGAAGCCCTACACGTTCCACGCTGCTTCAGGCCTCTCTGCCTTCCAATTTCAGCTCGAGAACTGCCAAAGCCTTCCTGAATTGATTCCTCACCCACCTTCCTTAGACTGTTCTGGCTTTCAGAACTTCTGTTTTCTGTCCTCTGTACTCTTAACACAGTGAAAAGTGTGTGGTTTTTTGAAGATTTGTGTTTCTCTTTTACCAAAACTCCACTGCAGACAGACTTCAAACTCCCCAGTGGTTAATACTGAGTGTCAGCCTAACGGGATCTAGCATCACCTAGGAGGCATGCCAGAAGCTTGCCTGTAATGGAATATCTGGATTATGTCAGTGGAGGTAGAAGATCTACCCTAATGTGGGCAGCACCATTCCATTGGCTGTGTGGCCCCAGATAGCATAGAAAGAAGCGAACTGGGCACCACCATTCATGTCCCCCTCTTCATCCCGACTACAGGTGCCACGTGACCAAGCCCCTGCTGCCATGACTTCCCCATCATGATGGACTGTACCCTTGGAACTGTGGGCCAAATAAACCCTTCTGTAAGTTGCATTTGCCAGGGCACTGTATCAGACAAACAGGAAATGAAACTCATGAATACAACTTCCATCCCCATGGGCAGCATACACTACAATGTGTATGGGATGTGTCCACGAAAACCTGCACCCTTGTGCATGCCAAATAGCACCAACCCTCCAAGCAGGTCAGGCTCAGTAGTCAGATCTCCCGTGAAAACAGTCCAAGCAAAGACAGACCATTTTCTCTATCCCTTCACAAACCAAAGCCTGGGCTCTAGAGGCAGATGGCTCAGCATTGCAAGTACTCTTAGTGACACCCCAAGCTCCTAGCTTCCAAAGCTCTGGTCTTTCAATCATAATAAGAGGATAATAATGACTCACACTGATGTCATAAGGAATAAATGAAATTATGTAAAACTGTTAGCATTTATCAGATGCTTAGTACTGGTTTCCTCCCAGTCCCATTCCCCTTTCCTCCCTGTGGTGCCAAAATAAGAGTCAGAACCAAATAAAATCTGTATTCATAACATACACTGTATTCATAACATACATCTCTTGCAACTTGATCTTAGGAAATGAGGAAGGTGACAAAGACTGGCTCTGGACTATGACCCTGGAGTGACACCACAGTCTAAAGCACCCTGACGAGGTCCCAAGGTCGCTATGCTCCTTGCCTGGGAACACAGGTATTTCAAAGGGCTCTCTGTACCCAAGAAACAGATTCAAGGGCCATGCCCTCCACATACCCCACCACTGGCTCATAGGCCAAAGAATAGCCTAGAAAGTTATACAGGCAGAAATTCGCTCCCAACTCAAAAGAACATTATTTTATTTTATTTTTTGAAAGAGACATGAGGAAAAGTCCAACAGGATCAAGAGGATGCCTGCATCCTTGAAGAAAACTTAACTCTCCTTCCCCCACAAGTCAGCAACTGCCAATCACTCCTCAAATAGGGGTGGAATTTCATAAGCCCCTCCCTGATCGATACAGAAGTTTTTTTTTTGAGACAGGCTCTCACTATGCAGATCGGGCTGGCCCCTGTCTGCCTCCTAATGCTGGAACTAAAAGCATGTGGTACCCAACCTGACCCATTAGTAACTAGGAAGAGGGACAGCCCTAGCAGGCTGTTAGCAAAGTCTATGTCAGAGAGCAAGATTCCAGACACTTTAGCTTTCTTTTATCATTACGTTGTATGACAGCATTTACAATGTTCATGTCATTCTTTATATTAATTTTCAAAAGTTATTTTAAAATTTTTCAAACAATATATTTAGAGGTAGGAAGGATTTCCGGGGGTGGGGAGGGGGCAGTTTCATGTCATTCTTAATAAAGGACCAGTCCCATGTCAGGAGAAGGTTGGGCCTCAGGTAAGTTATACTCAGTGTTGTGGTTTGAACGAAAAAGCTCATATGTCTGAATACTTAGTTCCCAGTTAGTAGAACTGTTTGAAAAGGACTTGGAGGTGTGTCTTCACTGGAGGAAGTGTGTCCCTTGGGAGCAGGCTTTGAGATTTCAGAAGCCCATGCTATTCCCAGTTAGCTCTCCATGCCGTGGACCAGATGCAAGCTCTCAGCTACTGTTGTCTGTCTGCTGCCATCCTCCCCACCATGACGGTCACGATTTCTAACCTTTCATAACGATGAGCTCTGTGCTGAACCCTTTCGTTTCTAAGTTACCTTGGTCAGGTGTTTTTTTTTTTTTTTATCACAGTGATAGATAACGAAGACACTCAGTGATGGGGATCAAGTTGTAACCCTCAGTCCTGTTCTGCAAATTGACACAGGAAGGTCAGGTCTCTGTGACCTGGGGTTTGGGGGCGCTACGATGACAAGGGAACCCTTGACTCACAAAGAGTATCATGAGAGTTTGTGATGGGAGGGACTGGACTGGAAGTTTCTCTCCCAACACAGGATGGGGGGAAGGTCACTCTGACCCATTAGGTTCTCTACTGGCCAGCACTCATGGGTCAGAGTCCAGGATTTATGGGTGGGGAGACCAAATGCTTCGGGTTCAGGAAGAAGCACGGGGAAGGAAGGTGGGAACAGTAGCACACACCCGTGGTCCTAGTATTTGGGAAGCAGAGGCAAGAGGATCATGGGTTTGAGACCTATCTGAGCTACATCCAAGATCCTATCTGAAAAGGGACAAAAGCTGTTGAGGAAGGAACACCTCCCGCAGGCTCCCCACCCAGCTCACTCAGGCTTCATCCACCACTTATATGCTAAGGCCATCTAGAGGGTAATACCGAGCCCTTGGGGCAGGAAATTAACTTAGCCCATCCCCCCCACCACTGTCACAGCTGCCACCTTTCAGGAATTTTCAGGAATAACAGCAGGTGAATGTCTGCTTGACTTAGAGGCTGTACAAACCTGGGGCTGCCCTGGAATGTTGATTCTCTCTCTCTATCTTAAGAGGCTGTGGAAATAAGAAGGATAGAAGAAGATAAGGCAGCTGGCAGGAATGAAAAACTCTAGGCAAGAAAATCAAAAACCGTCTCCAGGAGGATTCTGAAGATGCTGCGCTCCCGTCTCGCCCATGAAATTGTCAGGAAAACCCGCATCCTTCAGCACATGGTTTTGCTGACTGACTGGGTTGAATCCAGTGCAGTGCTATTTCTGTTCTCAGTGTGAGGAGGAGGCAGAGGAGGGAGCAAAAGCTGGGCACGGAGGCCCTGCACAAATTAGAAGAGGCTGTCCCTGCCCGCACAGTTTGTGATGCAGTGGTAGGGAGACTGTGCAAATATATAAACACCTAAGGTTGTGTGTGCTAAGACCAGCACAGAAAGGGACCTTGAGCAAAAAGCTGAAGGAAAACAAAAATAAATAAATAAATATTAAGGGTCTGGAGAGATGGCTCAGTGATTAAGAGCACTTACTGCTCTTTCGGAGAACCTGGGTTTGGTTCTCAGCACCTATAAGGCAGCTCACAACCTTCTGTTTCAAGGGATCCAACATCCTCTTCTGGCCTCCTTAGGCACCAGTCACACACGACACACATGCATACACACAGGCAAACATTCATAGACATAAAACAAAAATAAATAAATCTTTAGTTTATGTATTTTTTGTTTTGCATTTTATTTGAGACAGGCTCTCAAATGAGCACAAGGTAGATTCAAACTCACCAAACAACTGAGGACAATCCCAAACTTCTGATCCTCCAGCCTCAACTTCCCAAGTGTTAGAACTATAGGCATGCATGACATACCCAGTTTTATATGGCACTAAGGATCAAACGTAGGGCATCATGCATGCTAAGCAAGTATTTTGCCAGCAAGCTACATTCCCCAGTTCACTTGCTGTGGGCAGAGCTGGGATAACATAGAAGTGAGTGAGGCTGAGTCATTTGAGTGTACGGTAGGATCCTGTCTCTATCTACATTTATTTATTTATTTACTTGTTTGTTTGTTTAGGACAGGGCACCTGTGCCACAGGATATATGGAGGTCAGAGAACAACTTGAAGAACTCAATTCTTTTCTTTTACCAAAACCTGGGGATTGAACTCAGGTTGTCAGGCTTGGAAGCAAACAGCTTTACCAGCTGAAGCATCTTGCCAGCCCTTTGTTCTCCTGTTTCAAATACACATTGGGTTCAACAGAGATCTATTGGCATTACCTTGATTTTTTAAAAGTATACTGGTATTTTAAAATACCATTGACCTTGATAACTGAGATTTTGGACAGCTCTTCAATGTTGTAACTCTTCACTCTAGGTGGGCCCTGAAGGAACACACCCAGGAATAGAGGATAAATTGTATAGGTAAGGCCAGGAAAGGTTCCTTGAGGATTCAGAAGCTCTGAAGGTGGATTTTGGAGAATAAACAGAACCTAACATAGGAAGTAAAAATAAATAATAGAAGTCAAGAGCCCAGGCTGGGAAGACATTAGAAGAGTCATTTGCTCCCGTCAGTGGATGAGAAGCCTGGAATAGGACAGAAGGACCCATCGCTGACTCCTTGGAGCTCACAACAAGGCGCAGCAGGATGTGACTGAAGGCAGCACTCTGTTGTCTCTAGTTGCTAACTGTGGTGGTTTGAAAGAAAATGGCCTCCAAGGGAGTGGCACTATTAGGAGGTGTGGTCTTGTTGGAGGAAGTGTGCCACTGTTGGGGGTGGACTTTGAGGTCTCCTATGTTCAAGCCACGTCCAGTGGAACATATGACTTATTGTCGCCTGTGGGATCAAGATGTAGGAATCTCAGCTCCCTCACCAGCACCACGTCTCCCTGCATGTCACCATGTGGCACCATGATGACAATGGGCTAAACCTATGAAACTGTAAGTCACCTCATTAAATGTTTTTCTTTAGGGGCTGGAGAGATGACTCAAGGGTTAAGAGTACTGGCTCCTCTTTCAGAAGACCTGAGTTCAATTCACAGAACCCACACGGCAGCTTTCAACTGTCTGTAACTCCAATTCCAGGGGTATATGACATCTTTGTACCAATGCACATAAAGTTAAATAAAATTTTTTAAAAAAATGTTTCCCTTTATAAGAGCTGCCATGGTCATGGTGTCTCTTTACAGTTAGAAACCCTAACTAAGACACTAAACTTCTAGATACAGGGTTTCACTGTTGACACTTTCAATGCTACCATCAGTGCAAAAGTATCTTAGTTAGGAGTTGTACGTATTATTTTCAGTCAAATGTTTTTAATCCCTTGCAGTTGCGACAGATGATGGCTTCCTGAAGGGCTCAGGTGGAGGACATGTCACTTGCTCTTCTCTTAGGCTGGGCTGCAAGCTTAGCACTCTCACCTCTCATTTGTAATTAAGCAACTTCCTCAAAGTTTCCTGACCAGAAAGCCAGTATAGTTTCCCAACTCTGAGCCAGAAGCCAATGGCTCTCATTGATCCTCAAGTTAGGGAATGAGCTAGTGCATTGGGGAGTGATTTCTCTCAAGTACCTTCTAAATGGCTAAGTAACTGTCAGCATCAAGCTGACACCTGGGAACCCTGAATGCATACAGACAGAGGTTCATCTGAGTTTCCTGCTAGGGTACTCTCGGAGGCTATGCCACCCCAAAAGCTCCATCTCTGAAGGGACAGAAAAGAGTTTCCTCACTCTTCTCCACCTGCAGGCTCTAAGCAGGCAGACTGAGCCTCCATCCAGCTTGTACCGCTGACCACTAACCTACAGCATCCTCTTTACCTGGAATTTCTCTGGGTACATGTAGGCATCACCAGATCCCAATGCTGCCTCCTCCTATCCTTAAGGCATTAATACAAAACCAAACACAAGAGAAGGGAGAACTGAGTCAGCCAGCATCTAGACTCCTTCGGGGCGCCACCTCTGAGGATTCCTGGTCAGAGCCCTGGATGCGCCAGTACTTCTGTACTGCTTTGTGTTGTCCTTTTTATCGTGAGCACCACAATCGTCAAGACACGATTTATCTCATATAGAGGGCTGGATGGCGGTCCCTTCCAGTGTCCACATCTTAGTTGCTAGAACCCGTGACTGTCCCATTATGTGAAGGAAGGGTCTTTGTGGATGGCATGAAGTTAAGGACCATGAAAGGAGACACTTAGCTTGTATCATCCAGGTGTTCCTGACATGCAATGCCACACGGACACATACAAGAAAAGCTGAAAGTGACGAGACACAGAAGCAAGGACAGAGGCAGCAGCAGAGGGCAGCCACAGTGACGGCCATAGCTAAGGAACTTATATGGCCCCTGCAGCTGGGCAAGGGAGAAAAGTCTCTGCCAGGAGCTTCGAGAGGCAGTGTGGGTCTGCTGACTCTGTGTGTTGGGTTCTAAGGCCTTCAGAATTGAGAGAAAACAAAAGCTTGTCCATTTAATACCAACCACCATCTGTTAGGAGGGTAATACACTCGCCATCTGAACAGCGGCAGGACAGGAAGCATCTCTGGACCAGATCTAGTACATTCCAGGCACCAGGCATTGGACAAGCTATCCAACAACCCCATGCGCTATTTCCATTCGTCAGATGGGCAAAATGATACGAAATGAGGAAAGTTGGCCAACGTGGACTGGGATGCAGGGGACATAACCCTACATGGATGGCTCTCTCCAACTGGAAGAGCAGAAGGGCCTGGACAGTGTCCTGCCTCTGCGCTGCCACCTCAGGAATGTGCACATCGGAGCTGAACTTAGTTTTGATCTCAAATGATATTTTTACTAGACTTATCTCTGAGGTTTGGCTACTTCTAAAAGTCAAGGAATGACTAACTGTGGGGACAAGAAGACAAGATCTCAGATGACCTGAGTGGTGCTTCTGATGGAATTGCCAGCACCTAAATAGCTCTGGTGGGCCTGTGGGGTATTTCTCCTTCTTCACAAGGAAGGCTTTGGAAACCAAGACACCACTCAGAGATGCCTCAGCGTTGACCAGGGCAATCAATCAATCAATTAAAACACAAGCCTGCCCTATTTTGAACAGAGACTCTGATAAACTAGACTCACAAGGAAAGTATAACTTCCCAGAAGTCTGCCTGCCCCAGAGACCAGTATATAAGAAACAAATGCCTAAAGTTTCTCTGGGGACCTCCTCAGGGAAAAATCGGCTGACTGTGCCCAGGAATCTGAGTAGGATCCACCATGACAGTGTTCTGCAGGATCCAGTAAGAGGGGAGGAAAGTGAAGACTAAATTAAACCCCAATATTTTGACATATCAGGTTCTCCATATAGTTATACACGGCCTGGACCCATTTGAACAGCAATACATCTCATGGCTACATGTGCCTAATAAGGAGGCAGGGCCAGGACCAATTCATCCTAAACCCCATAGATTTCCAGGTCCCAGCAGTCCTCACATTTAAGAAACAATTGACTGATGCCTTTGACAGGTCTGCTTGGGTAACTGAAACGCTAATTGTCTCCAGGAGGCTTGTAAACTCAACACAAAGCTCTCAAAGAGAGGTTTTGCCTCATGGTGACCTGGCTAACAACCTCCTTCTTAAACCCAATTCTCTCAAGCAGAGCAAATATTCAGTCAACGTTGCCATGTATTTATTCAATCTCCAGCGGTCCCTTGAAGTGCTTTTCTTCAGCTTTCCGGGGAAGATTGCCTGTTGAGCCACCACCTCCCACCCAAAGAGCGTTTGGCCTGTGTGGTCTCAAGTGTAGCCTGCTCTTTGCCCTGGGTCACCTGGAAGCACAGAAGGACAAGTAGAAAAGAGGCTCAGCAGGGGACTTGCTGGGGTCTGCTGCAAAAAGTGGGAGTGGGGAGCAAGGAGCATGGGTTGATGTTTGGTGCAAGGTGCTGGTATTCTCTTGGTGGAGAGACTCGAGGCCTGGGATCTTAGGGGTTAGCAAATCCCAGGGGAGAGAAGAGGGGCACAGTCCTGCTACTCCCACCCCCCTACACACACACACACACACACACACACACACACACACACACACACACACACACACCCCTCTAGGACAATCACCAAGGCCTTTGCTGAGGCAGGTGCACAAATCTGTTTGTAATCCCCAATCCAAATAGCTTTGGACTGTGAGCTTGCTTCATGAGGCATGTGGCAGCAAAGCTCTGTCCGATTTGCTGAACTACTGGACCACTTCATCTCTCTTTTCCTGGTCCTTATTGTCACCTTACATTGGGATGTAGGACCACTTCATTTCTCTTTACCTGGTCCTTAGGGTCACCTTACATTGGGATGCTGGACCACGTCATCTCTCTTTACCTGGTCCTTATTGTCACCTTACACTGGGATGCTGCAATAGTAATTCACTTGGAAACAAGGCACAACTCCAAACCCTGTCTGGAAGTACTTCCTGATACAGTACAGCCATTATGTGATCTTCCTAAGACCCCCTCAAAGGCTGAGCTCTAAACCACATCTGGCCCCAAGGATTGCCAATAAAGAACCATGAATATGCCATTCCAAGAATAAATGATTAAAACATTTCCATCCCCGTGTTCATATGCTGAATCCCAATACTCACCCCCTGACAACTACCATGTGACTACAGTAAGACAGGGAACTTAGGGGGCTGAAGGTAAAGTGCTTGCTGGACAAGCCTGAGAACCTGAGTTTGGATCCCTAGCACTCATGTAAAAGCCAGGCAGGGCCACCCACTTCTGTAACCCCAGTGCTGGGGATAGGGAACACAGGAAGATCCCTGGAGCCCACTGGTCAGCTGGTTTAGACAAAATGGCAAGTTCCATGTTCAGTGAGAAACCCCATCTCAAAAAATAAGGGGAAGAGAAATAGACAGAGGGTCCTTCCACTGGATCCCACATGTGAACACACAGGTGAGAGACAGAGGGTCCTTATACTGGATCCCACATGGGAACACACAGGTGAGAGAGGTGAAGACAGGGTTCTTACATTGGATCCCACATGTATACACATAGGTGAGCACACACAGACAAAGAGGGGACTTTTAAGGAACAGACCCACGCTTCTTCTCCCCACCTTCACTTCCTCCCTGTCCCACCTGGCCATGTGAGAAGACAGAGAGGACTCAGCAGACCAAGAAGGCAGCCCTCACTAGAATCAGCCATGCCGGTGCCCTGATGTCAGGTTTCTAGCCTCTAGAACTCCAAGCAATGCTAGTTAGAAAAAGCACGGACTGGCGTGAAAAGAATGTTTGGTCAAATATGGCTAAATGTGGCTACATAGGCTCATATATTTGAATACTTGGTCCCCAGCTGGTGGAACTGTCTGGGAAGGATTAGGAGGTGTGGCCTTGTTGAAGGCAGTGTGTCATTTGGGACAGGCTTGAGGTTTCAAGAGACTCGTGTTCTAGCTTGTATACCTTGGCCTCTGCTTGGGAGACGTGAACTCTCAGCTGTTCCTACGGCCACACCACCATGAACTCTAACCATCTGAAACCATAAGCCCGATTAAACTCTTTCTTTATAAATTGCCTTAGTCATGGTGTTCCTACCACAGGGACAGAAAAGTAACAATTACAGACCAAACAGATCATTCTGATCAGGTCTCAGATGAAAGCAAGGGACACAACACTGGCAAGTGAAGGAAAGACAATCTTCATAGAGAAGCCAAGAATCTGGCTGAGCTCAGGCTCTGGTCTTTCTCTACCAGACTTGGGCATCACCTCCAGGAAGCCTTTGCCACCAACCTGATGTTACTATGAACATTCAATTCTTTCGTATCAGTTTGGGCTTTGTGATTGATGGCTAATCTTGATCATCAATTTGATTGCATCTAGAATTAACTAAAACCCAAGCTGCCAGGCACACAAGTAAAGAATTTCCTTTTTTTTCTTTTTTCTTTTTTTTGTGGTTTTCAAGACAGATTTTCTCTGTAGCTTTGGAATCAGTAACATGGCAGGATACAAGAACAACTCAAAAAAAAAAAAAACACTAGCCCTCCTATATACAAATGATAAAAGGGCTGAAAACGAAAACAGAGAAACATCGCCCCATACAATGGTCACAAATAACATAAAATATCTTGGGGGTAACACTAACCAAAGAAGTAGAAGACCTGTATGACAAGAACTTTAAGTCTTTGAAGAAAGAAATTGAAAATAATATCAGAAAATAGAAAGATCTCCCATGCTCTTCAATAGGTAGGATCAACATAATGAAAATGGTGATCTTACCAAAAACAATCTGCAGATTCAATGCAATCCCCATCAAAATCCCAACACAATTCTTCATAGACTTGGAAAGAACAATACTCAACTTCACATGGAAAAACAAAAACTCAGGATAGCCAAAACAATCCTGTACAATAAAGGAACTTCCAGAGGCACCACCATCCCTGCCATCAAGTGCTATTATAGAGCTACAGTAATTAAAACAGCCTGATATTGGCAGAAAAAACAGGTTGACCAAAGGAATCAAATCAAAGACCCAGATATTAATCCAAACACTTATAAACACCTGATTTTTGACAAAGGAGCCAAAATTGTATAATGGAAAAAAGAAAGCATCTTCAACAAATGGTGCTGGCATAACTGGATGTCAACATGTAGAAGATTGAAAATAGATCCATATCTATCCCCATGCACAAAACTCAAGCCCAAATGGATTAAAGACCTCAATATAAATCCAACCATACTGAACCTAAGAGAAGAGAAAGTGGGAAGTAGCCTTCAGTGATGGGCACAGGAGAACAGTTCCTAAATATAATGCCAATAGCACAGACATGGAGAGCAACATTGAATAAATGGGATTTCCTGAAACTGGGAGGTTTCTGTGAGACAAAGGGCACAGTCAATAAGACAAAATGGCAGCCAACTGAATGGGAAAAGATCTTCACCAACCCCATATCTGACAGAGGACTGATCTCCAAAATACATAAAGAACTTAAGAAACAAGACATCAAAATACTAAATAATCCAATTAAAAAATGGGGTACAGATCTAAACAGATAATTCTCAATAGAAGAATTAAAAATGTCTAAAAGACACTTAAGGGACTGCTCAACATCCTTAGCCATTAGGGAAATGGAAATCAAAACAACTCTGAGATACCATCTTAAACCAGTCAGAATGAATAAGATCAAAAGCACCTAATGATAGCTTATGCTGGAGAGGACACAGAGAAGGGGAACACTCCTCCATTGCTTAGGGGAGTGCAATTTGTACAGTCACTTTGGAAATTGATATGACAATTTCTCAGAAAACTGGGAATCAATCTACCTTAAGACCCAGCAATACCACTCTTGGGCATATACCCAAAGGATGTACACTCATACCACAAGGAGATTCGCTCATCTCTGATCATAGCAGCACTATTTGCAATAGCCAGAATGTGGAAACAACCTAGATGCCCCTCAATCAAAGAATGGATAAAGAAAATGTAGTACATTTACACAACTCAGCAGTGAAAAGCAATGACATCTTGAAATTTGCAGGCAAAATGGATGGAACTAGAAAAAATCATCCTGAGTGAGGTAACCGAGACCCAGAAAAACAAACATGGTATGTACTCACTCATAAGTGAATATTAGATATAAAGCAAAGGAAAAACAGTCTATAGTCCACCACCCAGAGAAGCTAGGTAACAAGGAGAACCCTAAGCGAGACATACATAGATCCCCCTGGGAAACTGAAATAGTCAAGATCTCCTGAGAAAATTGGGGGAACAGAAGGTGGGAGGAGAGGGCGAGGGGAGAAGGAAAGAGAGGAGGAGAGCATGAGGAAAGGGAATGGCTGAGATGAGAGAAGGACAGAGAGGGAGGGCAAGGAAAGAGATCTTGACTGAAGGAGCCATGATGGGGCTAGCGAGAAGCCTGGCACTAGGGGAATTCCCAGGAATCCACAAGGACGACCGCGGCAAAGACCCTAAGCCATAGTGGAGAAGGTGCCTGAACTGGCCTTCCCCTGTAACCAGATTGATGACTACCTTAATTGTCATCATAGAAACTTTATCCAGCAACTTATGGAAGCAGATGCAGAGATCCACAGCTAGTACTGGACCAAGCTCCCAGAGTCAAGTCGAAAAAGGGGAGAAATGATAATTTGAGCAAAGGGGTCAAGATCATGATGGGCATACCCACAGAAACAGCTGAACTGAGCTAGTGGGAGTTCACTGACTCTGGACTGACAGCAGGGGAACCTGCATGGGACCTAACTAGGCCCTCTGAACATGGGTGACAGTTGTGTGGCTTGGGCAGTCTGTGGGGTCACTGGCAGTGGGACCAGGATTTATCCCTAGTGACTGAAATGACATTTTGGAGCCCATTCTCTTTGGAGGGATACCTTGCTCGGCCTAGATATAGTGGGTAGGGCCTTGATCCTGCCTCAAGTATATGCCAGACCTTATTGACTCCCCATGGGAAGCTGAGGAGTGGATGTAGGGTGCAGTGGGTAGAAGGTGGGGGAACGGGAGGAGGAGAGGGAGAGGGAACTGGGCTTGGTATGAAAAATGAGAAAAGATTGCTTTAAGAAATAAATAAAAAAATAAAAAATAAAGAAGACTATTTTGTTTCATTAGGAAATTAAAAAAAATTACAAGCTCACTGCAACAAAGGAATAAAGTTGAGCATGACAGAAGACACGTGGTAGCCCCCCCATGTACTCCCACAAGCCCCTGCACTCCTTTCCTCTCCACCTCCCACAGTGCTAGGTTACAGGTGCACACAAGGCCACACTCAGCTGACGCAGGTGCTGGGACCCAAACCCATGCTCACGGTTACACATTAAATGTGCTTAACCACCAGGTCACCATCACTCTAGCCCTGCACAGTTTTTAAAAACATCCCCATAAGTACTATCAAAAGACAGGAAGGAAGAAAAAGTTCAAATAAAGAATATGGCCCTACCCCATTCAACTGTGCACAGCTCCTTTTAAGCCAGAAGGAAAATTGGATGATCTTATTTCTGGGGATTTGTGTGCGTGTGTGTGTTTGTTTAATATTCTGAGATTTTGTACCTTCAGGCTCCAGCGGAGCAGCCAGTACCCAAGGCCAAGCTGTAAAAGTTGCAGGGGAACCACAGGGCTGCCAACTAGGGTGTTTAATGAGCAAAACTTAAGGACCGAATGCAAATAACTGGTAAACACCAGATGGCAGGGGTCAGGTAGGAGATCCCTTGAAGAGATAAAATCAGAGCCTTGGTCAAGCCCATCTGATTGGACCACCTGATTGGGGTGGGGAGATGTCCTGGGATTCGTGCAGCTCGCCCATGCACTACTGAAGGAGTAGGGAAAGAGGTTCTTATACCTCCACTGGAGACTAGAAAGCCAGGGAAAGAAGATGTGAGGACAGAAAAGGAATAGAGCAGTTTGTGGTGGAAAATGGATTGCTTGGCCCAACGGGAAAATTCATCTGTAGGCTTTCAATGTTTGGTTGTCCTCAAATCTCAAAATGGGTGAATCATGAACACATACACACAGGCACACACACCCACACATGGGCACACACACACACACACACAAAATGGGCAAACACACATTGGCACACATGCACACAGCCTAAAGATTGAGAATGAGCTGGTTTTATTTAACCCGGGAGACAAACAAACAAGATTCAACTAAGATGTTGCCAAGGGTTTTAAATGGGAAAGAGAGGCACCCAAATAGCCCTTATTTGTACTTTTTAAGAAGTCTTTAAAAGTTTATGCCTTCTTTAACTACAAAGTTATTAGTAGCAGTTATTGCCAGAGTCATTTACTGTAATAAAGCTTTGCTTTTAATTGGAAGCAAGAGTGTGTCATTCCACTTCTCCTAATGAACTAACTTTTATGGGCAGCCAGGCTTCTGGAAACACAAAGCTATCGTGAAGGGTTGATATCTTCCCTGGGTGCATTTTTCCTAACTCTAGACATAGTGCATTGGAACAAATCAAATTATTATTATTGGCCTTGCTTAAACGTGATCACAGAGCTGTAAGCTTTTCAGACAAACGCTGGCCTCTGTCATGCTCAGGACTGACCAAGATACTGACAACATTATGCACGTACCTCTCCCTGCCTCTTCCTCTACAGCAGCGGTTCTCAAGCTGTGGGTTGCAACCTATTTGGCGGTCGCATATCAGATATCCTGCATATCAGATATTTATGCTATGATTCATAACAGCAGCAAATTACAGCTATGAAGTAGCAATAAACTAATTTTATGGTGGGGGGGGTCACCACAACATGAAGAACTGGATTAAAGGGTCCCAGGATTAGGAAGGTTGAGACCCGATGCTCTACAGTGACAGGAAGGCCATTATCTCATCCTTGCTCTCCTCTCCTCTGCTGAAGCCTGTCGTGGTTTCTTCAAACTTGCCTCCTGGGAATAATTTTCCAATCATATAATTATCTCTGTGGGCTTTAGAGAGAAAAAAGAATACGGTGATTCGAAAAAAAATTATACCCTTCTTTTGGTCCTATATTAAGCATTTTTCTACATCTGGCTAAGGAGTCTAAACTATGTTACTACAATATATTTAGTTGGTGCAAACACCTCTCTACTGTGCTTTCTTAAATGCACTTTTCTTAAGAGAAACAAGCTTGGGCAAGTCGAGGTTCTTACATAAAGATTTCTATATTCCTCAAAAACATGACCCAACAACACTGGTACTAATAACAGTTGCTAAAATCAGCTTACAGGTATGAAATGATGTCTAATCTAGTTTTTCTAAAGGTAAACCTTTTATTACAGTGATAAACTCATGAAGGGTGAGTTCTACATGTCTGAGAACCCACATGGCATTTTGAAATTCAACATGGCAAGAAAGGCAAGTATGGACAGGTGTGGAGACTCAGGCACACATAGACATGTATACATGTATGTCACAAACATGAAATGTTCATATATGAAGAATATATGCACTAATACACTATGGGAGAAGCAAAACTCAGAGTTTTAGTTTTGAGGGCATAAAATTAATAAACAGAGACTGGAGACATGGTTCAGGGGTTAAGAGCACTGGCTGCTCTTGCAGAGGACCAAGGTTCGATTCCCTGCACCCACATGGTGGCTCCCAACCATCTATAACTCCAGTTCCAGGGGATCTGATGCCCTCTTCCAACCTCCAGGGGCACTAGGCACACATGTGGCAAACATATACATACAGGCAAAACATTAATATACATACAAAAATAAACAAATTAAAAAAATTAATAAACAGAGGTGACTGAATCAAACCAAAGTTGAACAATTAGTCTAATGGAAAACTCTATGGCAACTCAAGGTTGACAGCTGGCAGTCAAGTTTTGATTGGTGTTTAATTGCTACTGTAAAAGATGTACTCTCTGCAAGAGAAGCCCCAGTCCTCCTCCTCGGTCTTTATTGAGTGAGCCGAGGTGAGACGCTCCGAGATTAAGCTGTAAAGCTAGAAAGAGCTCTGTGGGATGCTGGATCGGGTCCTAGAACAGATGAAGGACAGTCATGCAACCTGCATGAAGTATGGAATTGAGTGTAGAAAAATGCACCATGCCAGTCAGTCTTCAGCTCTGACAGATATGCCACAGCTGTGCGATGCATTAATGACAGCAGAAGCACACACTGGAGGTATGCTTCGGGCAGCAACACTAAACCACGACAAAGCCCTGGGTTTGAGCCCCAGGACCTCAAAGATAAACAAATAAATAACTAAACAGAACAGGGTCCGGGACCAACTCTTACCGTCCATGTAAGCCTTCTGCGCATCTAAAGTAATTTCACAATAAAAAATTTCATGACAAATAAAACAGCGGTCATCGGGCATCGGTAAACCAACAATTTTAAAGCTCTTAATGCTTATCACATGGTAAAGGAAACAAATGATTTCCCACCCAAGGAGCAGCTCCATTCATCACTAATAAGAAAGCAGCCTCCATTCATTGAAAAAGCAAAGCCATTTGCATACGTGGTGGTAATTATTTTACAGGTGTCGACCTTGAGGATAAGAAGGCTTGGGGAACCAGAGAAAGAAATTCAATCCCCCAAAGCGGCATCAGCAGTCAATCATTATCTGAGAAGCCCAGGCTGGTGAAAGGCTAGGGGACATCTCTTAGAACGGCAGGAGACAAGCTGCCCAATTGGGCACTGCCGAAACTGTACCCACAACAGGAGGCGTTTATAAACCCAGCAGGGCTTGGCGCCTGCTCAGAGATTTCAAGGTCAAGCCAGCCCCGCTTCCAGAGAGCAGGGGAGTAATTGAGCTCACACATCCAGGCAGAAGGCTGGCAGGCAAGGCTGAGGAGCGTGGACTTGTTCCTGGCTGGCATGTGTTCGCCACCAGGGTCTGGCCACACACAACAACCTGAATGCAGGTTGGTTCCAGCCCCTCTCTGGAGAGCATAGGAAGACTTAGCTTCTGGAGGTTGGTTTGTCTCTGAAAAAATGACCTTCCAAATGCAGTTTTTCCCAAGCTCACAGGTGACTAAATCCCACACCCAGCCTAGGTCAGTTACACCGCTCAGGAGCAATGGGTCTCAGGGATTTTATTTGGACCCAAAAACCTAGACATATATAAAAGCACTGAATTTGTAGGGTTTTTTTTTGTCAAGTCTTTGAATACCACATTTCTCCAAATGTTCAGCTCCAGACATTTTAAGTGTATTTTCTTTTCCCTCTTGCTTGGGTACCAGATGTATAGCATCACTGTGTATCTAGGGTGCGCTTCGTGCTCATAAAACGATCTAGAGGACTTAGGGCCTTCCTAGTTAGGCCTATAACTATCTCTTCTCTGATCTGAAGGACGGGTAGAGGTCTTTCCCTTGCAGTGTCTCTAAGACAAATGTTTCCCATTTCCCCACACACCTCTCTATTTTCCTGTCTGACAAGAGCCTTTCGCGGAAAGAGAAGCCGATGGCACCATCAGACTGGTCCCCTGCAATCCTGCTGATGGGCAGTGCTATGGCTTTAATGTGCTTTGTCCCTCAAAGGCACATTGGGAGTTTGGTTCTCAGCCGGTGGTGTTAAGAGGAGGAGGCTGTTGGGAGGAGTTTAGGGTACCTAGACCACTCATTGGATGGGACTAAGGTAATGCCCTGGGGCTTGAGGTTCCCCGGGTTAGTTCTTCTTAACATAAGTTGTTATAAAAGAGTAAAAGCTGGCTACTGGGTAACGCCTGGCTTCCTCTTTCCATTCAATCACTGCCTCTTGGAAGCACTGTCGCGATGCCATAAGGTCCATCCCAGAGCAGAGCAGGTGCCACTGTCATATCCTTGAATTTTTAAAAATTTGGGCTGAACAAAGCTCTTTGCTGTGGAAATGCCAGCTTCGGGTATTCCATCATCCTGACAGAAAACAGACTGTCGTGGGCAACCATCTCGGGGTCCCGTTCTTGCCCGGCCACCTCCAGTCAGTGTTTCAGGGACTGTCACTCTAGGCAAATGGAAGACTGAGCGGAAGAATGGGGACTTCCGAAGTCTCCTCTATCATTTCGTGAGCACAGAGGACACTCTAGACACACAGTGATCCGACATCTGGTACCCAAGCAAGAGGGAAAAGAAAATACACTTAAAACGTCTGGAGCTGAACATTTGGAGAAACCATGGTATTCAAAGACTTGACAAAAAAAAACCGGACAAATAATATATAAGTTTAAGTATTCTGTCTGGATGTATTATGTCTGTATACTCCCAGACACCATGGGGGTAAATTTATTGATCCTTAGCTTATGCAGGTTTGGTATTTACAGGAGCTGAGACAATCAGAAGGGAACCTTCAAAATTCTGATCTTCATTCCTGAAGGTAGATGTCAAATGGCTAAGTAGGCATAAGCATGGGACTCTCCAAGGTCACAGTCCAGAAGCCAGCAGGTGTTCTTGCCCAGTTGTTAAAAGCCATTTATCCCGTGAGCTTGCTGGAAAGACTAAGTTAAATGGGCTAATATGTTTGAGACACAGGAAACAATACGTGGCACCGGCTAATCAAAACTTGCCTGCTTGATACGAAAGGAATACAACTGGATGCCGGGCAAGACGGCGCAGTGGCAAGTATCTTTTAAGGTCACAGCACCCCCACAAGACTCTGGAGAGCCTCCCCGGTATGGTTCATAGTGACAACATCTCATGGGTGAAAGACAAACTGCTTTAACCTACTTTCTAAAAAACCCTGCGTCTAAGAGGGAAATTTCCGAAGACATGCACTGCTGGAAAGGTCTTTAAACATAAGCTGCTTTGCAGAAATGAAAACAAATACTTTGCTTTCCCCCAGAAAAATCTGGAATCTGCGCCACTCCATCATGGACTTTCAGCTAAGAAAGAGGAGAAGTACCTGCCATCTTAACACAGGGGTCTCCCAAATCTACAGATCACCCATTATATGGAGATGGTACCAGTTAATATACTTCCCTACACACACACACACACACACACACACACACACACACACACACACACACAGAACCTCTGACAAAGAGTAATGTGTATTAGGCACAGTAATAACTAATAACAGAACAATTATAACAGTTAACTACACTAAAAGCTATGTGGATGTGCTCTCTCTCCTCTCTCTCTCTCTCTCTCCTCCCTCCCATCCTACTCCAAGAGTCAAGACAAACACTAACATGTTCAGCAAGAAGTTGACTGGGATTAACTGAAATGACAGAAGGTAAAACTAGCTAAAGGGGTGCCCCCCTTTACCATGACTGCCCCCAACACACACACACACACACACACACACACACACACACACACACACACACACACAACAAGAGAGTCTTCCTTGGCTAACTTAATGAAGGCTGGCTCAGAAGCCAACACAACCACCTTTTCCTGCCACCTTTTGCAGACAGTCTGGCAGAGCAGCAATTTCAGATGTTACCAAGTGCCTTAAAGGGTGTTGTGAGATCCACCAAGTGGGAATGAACCACAGCTAATTCTCCCTCTGATAAAAACAAAAACAAACAAACAAAAACCAGACATAAGAATAAATGTCTGAACTCCAGAGAGTATCGTGAAGACCCACTCAGAGGGCATTCCAATTGTTATCCAAGCCCAGAAGCACCGCTGCACCGGCCCGTGGTCACAGTCTCTCAGAGAACAGTCCTCAGGAGCTGCTTCCAGTGTGGGAGGATAGATGTCGGGCTCCAGACCACAACACAGGACAGTTAAGGGCTGTTCTAGCCCAGAGATCCCAGAGGTTTTCTGCTGCATTGCGGTCCAGCTTGTCACTCTGCCCAGCCTCTGCTCCTACCTTCCGGGCTCTGCAGGCTTCAGACCTTAGCATCCAACTATAACACTCAACAGGTCCTGAGGGTGTCTGCGGGCCATCTTTCTAGCAGGGTTGGGGGGTTATAAAGAGCTCTACGGATGTGTCACTGGTGTGTAATAAAATTAATTCAGACCACATAATCTGATGTGTTTTCTTTTTCCTTCCTTTTTGCATTAATGGGGATTGAAGCGAAGGCCATGCGCATGCTAGGCCAACTACTCTACTACTGAATGCTCCCCTCAGTTCCTGGCCTGGCTGGTTTTTATGTCAACTTGACATAGGCTAGAGCCATTTTAGAAGGGGGAACCTCAACTGAGAAAATACCACCACCAGATTGGCCTGTGGGCAAGCCTATGGCACATTTTATTAGTTACTCATTAGCATGGGAGGGTCCAGCCCACTGTGTGTGGTGCCACCCCTAGGCAAGTAGTCCTGGATGGCGTAAGCAAACAGGCTGACTAAGTCATGAGGAATAAGCCAATAAGGATCATTCCTCCATGGCCTGTGCCTCAGCTGCTGCCTTGGCTTCCTTCTATGATGGACTGTGATGCAGAAGTTCAAGCAAAATAAATCCTTCCCTCTTCAAGTTGCTTTTTGGTCATGGTGTTTTATCACAAGAAACCCTAACTTGGATAGCTTCTTCCTTTCCTTTTATTTTTTGTCTTTCTTTTAATTTCTTTCAGAGTCTCACTAGGTTGCCCTTGTTGGCCTTGAACCTGCAATCGTCCTTTCTCAATTTTCCAAAGAATTGTGATGACAGACAGGTATGCACCACTGCAATCCAGCATCTAGCTTTTAGTGTACATATAGACCAAAGCACCTGTCACGAAAACAATGAACAATCCTATGGACCATCCCCACCTTGAAAGTTCTCTATGTTCCTTTTCTCTCTCCCTCCTGTGCCATTCTCCCAGCCCCATTGCCCAGAAAATGCTTGCCTTTTTCCTACTTCCAAAGATTAGTTGGCACTTTTTAAACATTTACTTATTTGGAAAAGAGGGTGCCAAGGTGTGCCTGTGAAGGTCAGGCAACAACTTGGATGAGCCAATTCCATGCTTCCAGGATCTGATTTAGGTTGTCAGGTTTGACAGCAAGCGCCTTTACCTGTAGCGCCATCTTGCAGGCCCAAGCCTGGAGATTTTAAAACTTTAAACAAATGCATGTACACTGAAAGGACCCATTCTGTTTGGCTTCTTTGACTCGGGACTACTGTTCTGAGATTGGTCCATACTGTCTCATCTATCTCTCACTCGTTTCTTTTTATCGCTGAGTACTATTCCACCCTATGGCCATGTCTCCTCATGCTTTTCTTCCAGGAGCTCTCTGATGCCCAACACAAGACCAGGGATGGCAGGACATCCCCATCTCCTACTGGGTACAAGCAACCCTGGGCTTGATGATAACATGGCCCTTAACTGCGCTGGGAACTTTTAAGCTTTTAGCTCTTACGAGTCATGCCATCCACCTGGGTGATTCTCAAGATCACTTTATTTTGGTTATTTGCCCCAAGCAGAGCACTGTCCCTGTGTGTGTGTGTGTGTGTGTGTGTGTGTGTGTGTGTGTGTGTGTGTGTGTGTGTGTGTGTTGATGCTGATCCCAGGCTGCCCAATGGGATATGGAGACTACACAGAACAACGCTGACCAGTCAATGATCTCTGTGTACAGCGATTTTCCCTTTCAGGAGATTGTCTGGGAGGTGACAGGATCTGGGGTGTTCTGAAGGCCCTAACTAAATTCTTGTAGTCTCTGACCTATTCCCTCTTTCCATTCCTTTCATCAGACAGATCTCACCCAAGCCCAGAATCACATTCTCACACAGAGAGTGGCATAACGGAATGACGAGGGCCTTTCGAACTGTATGCTCCTGGAGTCCTATATATGAACCCACCTTTCATCTGCCTCGCTCAGTGAGAGAACACTGCTACCAGATTTCTTCCTGGCCTTATTCGTAGCCCTGAGATAACAGCAGCAGCACTAGCCTCAAAGGGCTGTCACACTGATGAAATGACCCTTAGACTTGGAGCTCATCGCAGCGCATCCTCAGACAGCAGCCCTTAATGCTTTTATGGTTATGGTTCCCAAATGTTCCATCTGTGGCCAGATCCATTCTTTCCACAGCTTCTACGCGTTCTAAGAGTTCCTGTCACTACTGGGTTGCCCATATTCAGAGGCACCCACAAAGAGCCTGACACAACCCCCGCCCTGCCCCACCCCCACCAGACCCTTCCTTCCTGTGGATAACACCCAAGTCCATATTCTCATCATGTCCCCCTTCCATTTTTCTAATGTCCCAATGCCATGATTTCCCGCACATCTGGATTTTGCAAGCCAATAAATATTTTTTATAAATTATTGTTGGAACAAAACTATTTTAATATTTTTGCAATAAAGATACTAAATAAACACAACTGAGTAACATCACTTTTCCATAGTTTAATCTCCTCTGAGCAGGAAAACCACAGTGCAGCTCACAGCACTGCTCTTTAAAACAATTGTGCGGCATTAGGAAAAATGCCACTGTATCCATTTTATTCCCCTTATTTCTCAACAGATGAACACTTGCGCTCTGACCAGAACCCATCTTTGCATAGATGGCATTTAGAAGCCTGGTGACCTGTCATCTTCCTGCCTGTCTTAATCCACAGAAGCTGTGATCAACAAAGCAGTCCCACAGACTGGGTGGCTGAAGAGCAATGGACAGTCAGCTCCTCCAGTTCTGGAGTCTAGAGGTTCAGGAACAAAGGACCGACAGATCCTGGTAAAAACCTGCCTCCTCATCTCATATAAGGAGACAGACTTCCTCATGTCTTTTCTTATGTGATCAATGATGCCTGTGTGGGTTCCACCCTCATGTCCTCAGCCCCTCCCAAAGACCTTATCTCTACATGCAATCATGTGGGGATTAGGGTTACAACACAGGAAACAAGTCTTCCATTCTCAGCATTGACCAATCTTCCTCCTGCCCATCCCACTCAAATGACCTAGAACTCACCTCCCGCACCTAGAACTTGCCTTCTGCACCTAGAACTCAACTTCTGCACCTAGAACTTACCTTCCATGCCTAGAACTCGCCTTCTGCACCTAGAACTCGCCTTCTGCACCTAGAACTCACCTTCCGCACCTAGAACTCTCACCTTCTGCACCTAGAACCCCCCTTCTGCACCTATATGTAATGGACAACTGAGGGATTGTATTTTTTTGTGTGTAGGGCTCATAGGACATAGTGTTCCTAGCCCTCCAAGGGGAGTCCTCAACATACCAGTTTGCATTTTAGACTTTGGGATACATTGTCCCAGAGAGACTGTAAGGAGGAAGCTCCCTCCATCTGCCAATGCCTACTGTTCTGCCCTTCAGAACCAGTGACCACAGGTAAGAGTACAGTCCCAGTTAGGGACCTCACCTCCTGCCTTTGAAACTAGGTTCCCTTCACTCCCCACGTGAGAGGGTTTTCTTGAGGGGACTTTCACAGAACAATAGCCACTTCTCTTTCCCCCCACAGTATCTCAAACCTTCTCACTAAAGCACACAGAAAAAGTCTCCTAAGAATTCTCACTGCTCCTAACAATAGGAAACAGACAATGGCTAAAAATAACAATGGGCAAAGTGACAGCATTTCTAGAATGCTGAAAAGAGTTTCATTAGCAGAATTCCTGGGGTTCAGTGGTATGTAAAAGGGGCCCTCCCTCTAGTCCTATCTGCTTCAAGCCTTCCCCATTCCGTTGCATAATTGTGGTTGTCCTTCCAGAACTTTGAATGCTCTCCTCTGTCCCAGAGACTCTCTAGACCTCCCCAGAGTTCAGGCCAATACACCTGTGCTTCTCAGCTTCCCCAGGGAAGCTCCTTCCTATATTCCACCCCCCTTAAAAAAAAGTAAGACTCAAAAGAGCAAACAGGGCTTTCTGGAGATGGAGAAACCAGACCTTCTGTCACCCCTGGAGGAAAACTTACCCCTCCTGGGACAAGAAGGAGAGGTACCCAGCAGGAGGCGGACCTGCCTCAGAAGTCCTTATCTGGGGAAACTGGAAGGAACCAGGGGGCCTAAACAAAGTACCAGTTTTTTTCCACAGACATCTTTGAGCCTTGAGTCATGCCAAAGACATACACTCAATAGTGTGGACCTCTCTTCCTGAGCACGTGAACCAACCAACCCACACTGTAGGGATCAAAAACAATAGACTTGGGGTCCTATTGAATTCCCATTTGGGTTTAAACAGAAGAATACATCTGTATGTCTTTTTTTTTATCAAAACACATTGAAAACAATCCAGTCTTTTCTCCACACTAATGATTCAATTTCTAATTGTCACACAGAAGAGCTCAGTGCCTAAGGGCACCCACTTTGGAGTCCTGTAGGCCAAGGCATGACGGCTAGCCTGGTGTCCTTCTGATTTGTCACCTGCTAAACTGTGCCATCAGGGTTCTGGGGACAGTTTAACAATGCAAGACTTAGTAGGGTGTTTGATCCAGTCCTGACCAAGAATAGATCTTCAACAAATGTTTTTTTAACATTATTATTACTATTATTTCATTATTATTACTATTATTTCATTGCCCATATGAGGCAATAGCCATGTTTATTAGGGGAGTGACGGGTACAGAGTGGCAGCTACATGAAAGACACGTAGCCCCTAGTTACATGAATGATGGAATTATCTAAAAGGAGGATGCAAAAAGCCTCATGCCTCACCATGCATGTGTGCATGTGTGTACATGTCCATGTGGAGACCAGATATCAACTTTCAGTGCTGATTCTTAGGAACTGTCCATCTTGCTTTTTGAGACAGTCTCTCATTGGCCTGGAGCTTATCCAGTAAGCTAGGTTGGCTGGACAGCAAGGGACACGCCTATCTCTACTTCTCCATCACTGGGATCACAAACACACACCACAACCAGCTTTTTATTTAGGTTCTGAGTTTAACCCAATACTGATGTCTCCAGACCTTGGGTTCTTAGGCTTTTGCTACAAGCACTATGCCAAGTGAGCCTCCTCTCCCTTTGGCAAAAGCACTCACCTGTGTCTTTTCCAGTTCATTCAGGCAACGCTATGACTAAAAAGCTTCCCTTTCTCTCTTCCCATTCTCTCTCTCTACCTGCTGTTCTTCTTAAGAAGTCTGTCTCCCCATTTCCTTCTTATCTCTCCTCTTCCCCCCTCTCTCTCTGTGCTTCTATTTCTCTCTTCCCCACCCCCATACTCTCCCCACCCTCTTATTTCCTCCCAATATCCACGAAATAAACTCTGCATTCCCAAGCTCTCTCTGCACGGTGTATTCTATTTTCTACATGTCTTCCTTACCCGCCTTGGCACCTGCCAGGGTCACTAGTGCTGAAATCTTTCAGCTGTGATGGGCAGGTCCAATGCCAACAAAGGATGGGTTGTTTGGGGCTCAAGGGAGCCATCGTGTATACTGTCACCAGCCAGTAGCATATTTGGCCTATACTCAAAGGCACCCCAGCACAGCCAATACTGATGTCTCCAGACATTGACAAATGCCCCCTGGGGTGAAACCAGTGGAGTGGAGAGTCCCAGTGTTAGAGAATTGATTCCCTAGTGATCCAGCAACAGGGGCAGGCCCTGTGAGGCAGGCCTAGGCCCATGTCAGGGGGAATCAGTACTTCTCCTTTGCCTTGGTTGGCCTGATTTTGTTTTTATTAGGCGACAATAACAAGAAGAATATTAAGATTCTCTAAGCCATGTCTTTTTCCTAGCTAGTGCTTGCCTTTCTCGCTCATCCTTCATTCCCTACTACACCTCATTTCAGAGCAGGGCTTAGGAAACAACCAGGCATTTGCTGCAGTAGGGTTATTTTGTTTTCCCTAGCCTATCATTAGCCCGCAAATAGGATTGATGTTTTCAAAGCTCATCTACTCACAACTCCAGAACATAACCCTCACCACAGCCATCACCATCTATTTACGACAGCAGAAACAGCGGGAGATCCAAACTCCAACACTCGGATGATCCTGACTGCAGAATGTCATAAACCCCCCTGCCCACCGCAAAGGCAAACGACTTCAAAGGGTTTGTTAACCAGAGTGCTGCTCTTAACTGGAAAGATCAGATGGCTTCTCTAAGCAATAGTCAGGGTTGCTGTGCAATGGGACGTGAGCCCCTAAGTGATCTGAGGAGAGTCAGAGTACCCCCACAAGCCAGAGCATGCCTGGAGTGGGCAGCACTGGGGTTTGGAGGAGCAGAGGACCATCTGATGCTTTGCCAGCATCCAAAGAGTTGTCTGTAAACATGTGTTCAAGGTTGGTTGTGCTCATTAAGATTGGTGGTGCTCATCATTTCTCCTCTATATCAAAAACTCCTGTTAAGATCAGACAGCAAACCCCCAGAGCTTCACGTGGTAGAACAACGAGAACCTTAATTTGCTAGAGAATGTTGTTCATTCCACAGACTTCCTTTTTACCTTACAAACCAAGGCAGTGCCACGTAAGTACCATTAGCCCACAGCTCCTGCCTTCCAGCGATGCCCACTATTGGCCCTTCAAGAGTGAGCACATTCTTGTATGTGTGGCAGGGCAGGCCCAACAGAGTGACAGGAATACAGCTGTGGTGATGGGGAGGACTTGAGTGATGAATGGGAAGACCATGGAGATTGGGAGGATTCATGAAGTGAGTGGGAAGATAGATGGAATGGCAGGAAGGACAGCTGTGGTGATGGGAAGACCATGGAGCTTGGGAGGACTCATGAAGTGAGTGGGAAGAAGGATGGAATGGCAGGGAAGACAACCGCTGTGGTGATGGGGAGCACAGCTCTGGTGATGGGGAGGAGTGATGTAATGATGGCATGGCATAGACTTCTGCAGTAACTAGGAAGAGTGATAGAGTTTGGGGAAGACCACTGTGGTGATGGGGAGCACTGCTCTGGTGCTAAAGAGCCCCGCTGCTATGAGTGGGAGGACTGCGGAGGACTACTGAGTTTGTGTGAAGGCATATTCTACTCTTTCCCCTAGTCCTAGTCCTTAAGTTTTTGTCCTTTCTCTTTGGCTCTTCCTTCCCTGTGATCAGTGTCTAACTCACTCATCATTGTCCCAGCCTCTGAGCCAAATATCCTGTCCTCACAGTGGTCGGCCCTCACAGCAGCCCCTCCATGCTCCATAGTCCTTCACCTGCTTTGATTTTCTTTAAGAAGCTTTTAGTTGCCTTGGTTTCACTGCCTATGCTTTCATTGGCTTTGTGACTGCCACTTGGGCCCAGAAGCTTGCAGCCTGACTCCATAGGCACACAGTAGAAGCTCTGTCAATATTTAGTGCATGAATAAAGTCTGAGCTTGGACTGTCTGGGTGGCCAAGAGACTGAGGGTTGGCAAATAATGCTAACCAAGAAAGGTTCAATGTGCCCAACCTTAAAATTGTACCTCATACCTCTGATCCTTTGCTCTCAATGGCATCTGCCATTGTCCTCATAGCAAGACTAATCTCTCCTAGTATAACCAGACAGTGGCTTCAGAGAGCCAAGCGTTCAGACTGCAGAGAGCCAGTGGCATTCTCCTGTCCCCATTCCTAACAGATTCTGCCAAGTGTTTTAGCACAGTTCACTGGTCTATTTTTAGGTTACATGAGTGGTAACCTAGCCAGTAAAAACAGCCATCACCTTGTAAATGCAGGACCAGCAGGCACTTGCATGTATGAACTTGTCAACATAACTACAAAAGAGCACTTTTCCTGGAGATCATTAAAAATAATTAGAAGAAAATGCTCTTTGAGCAAGGCGGTAAGTTCGGCTGCAGAACCATGCTCATTTACTCTGTGCCACATTAAAACCTTTATAAGGTCCCTTGGTAAGATCAAGGACCACTGGAACATGGAGATACATACATTCCAAGATCACCTCAGTCTGGGAGGATTCCACACTTCATCCTTCAACTTCAGTGCAGGACTGGGTAAATAACTCCTCCTGGTCCCTAGGCTGAGCAGACACTACCAGAATAACACCTCTGCCCCATGGAAACACTGCATTCCTTAGCCAGCATACACAACATCTCCCGACTTATGTTGTGAAATGGAGTAACTGTTTAACTATGTAAAGGTGCATTGCTTTTGTTTATGCTGCATTTGTTTAATTATGTAAAGGTGTGTTGCATTTGTTTATGCTGCATTTGTTTAACTATGTAAAGGTGTGTTGCTTTTGCTTACTTTGCCTGCCTAAGGTTCCTGATTGGTCTAATAAAAAGCTGAACGGCCAATAGCTAGGCAGAGGAGGGATAGATGGGGTTGGTGGGCAGAGAGAGGGGGAAGGGGCAGCTGGAGCCCAGACAGACAGACACAGAGGAAGCAGAAAAGCAGGATGAATAGTTCATAGATGAGGTAAACGAACCTCAGGGTAGCACACAGATTAATAGAAATGGGTTCATTTAAGTTAGAAAAAAAAACCTAGCTAGAAACAAGTGAGAAATAAGCTAAGGCTGAACATTCATAATTAGTAATAAGTCTCCCTGTCATGATTGGGGGGGTGTGGTAGTCCAAGAAAGCCAGGTACAGAGTTATTCTCTAGAAGTAGGCCTGCTCAGCTGACTCATGAACCCAGGACTAGCCAAATAGCCTGACTTCTCTACCTTGGAGGACTGTCGAGCTCCCTTCCCAATGGCTGGAAAGTTCAAGGTCTGTTCTTCTCCAATATCTCAAGGCTTTCTTGCCTCTCTCTTCTGAGTGCTGAAGTTTATGACACATAAAATTTCTGTGCAATAAGTACAAGTACCTCTTGTGTCCCTCGGATCCCAAGAAATTAGAATTTGTCTTCAGACACACATGCATGCACACACACACACACACACACACACACACACACGTGAACTGGATTTGCAGAGGATGGACAAGATGGGGTGGGAGGAAGGTCAAAGACCAGAGTGGGCGGGTGCAATAGTGAGAGGGGCACAGAGAGGCGGCGTGGACAACTGTGGCCAAGGTCACCAGAAGCCAAGTGATAACTCCCCTGCAGATCCACGTTAGGTTCCTCTCTCCGTGAGTGGGTAGTATCCCAAGGGCCCAATAGCAGAACCAGGAGCCCAAATCCCATGTGTTCCAAAAGTTCCAGATGTTCCCTTTTAGACTGCTCAGACAAAACCATCACAGATGGCATTTCCTGTCCCTCTTACATCAGAGCAGGGCCAGGTCCTGGGTACCATCTCCAAGTCAGAGACAGATGTGACTCTTCCCCCACTATCTCCTGTCCCTCCTACCAGCTAGAGCCAAAATATCTGCAAACCTGAGAAACTGTGGAAGACAGGGAAAAAAGGCCCTTGTTTTTTTAATTTCCATGAAGGGGAGAGACCCCTGCTGAAAGGAGCTTCTGCAGGAAGTTATTGTGTGAAAGAGAAATCATTTCTTGTCTGTTTGTTCTTTTTGAGACAGGGTTTCTCTGTGTAACAGTGCTGGCTGTCCTGGAACTTGCTTTGTAGCCCAGGCTGGCTTCAGACTCACAGAGATCCTCCTGCCTCTGCCTCCCAAGTGCTGGGATTAAAGATGTGTGTCACTAATGCCTGCCTGAGAAATAATTTGTTAGGTTAAATTAGCATAAGCGACACTGAAACTTGGTCCCCTGCACCATATCATCATCCTAATGCAACGGAGTAGGTCCTGTTCACTGATTCATTTAGGTAGAAGCTTCCAAGATGTGGCAACATTGAGAGGTGCATTTATTAAATAAGCACTGGGGGTGGGGGTATCTGTATGCGTATGCATGTTTGCATGCATGTGGAGGCCAGAGGATGACATTGGGTATTTTCCTCACTCACTCCCCACCCTATTTTTTGAGACAAGACCTCTCATTGGACCTTGTTCGGCTAGGCTGGCTGGCTAGCGGGCCCTTGGTATCCCCTGTCTCTGCTCCCAGCATTACAGATGTGCGCTGCGATACTGAGGTGTTTAATAGTCCTGGGCTATCAATCCAGGTCCTCATGCTTGCACAGTAACATGGCACACACAGGGTATCTCACCAGCCCCTAAAAGAGCATTTGTTAAATGAGAATGATCCATTTTATTAGGAGGACTCGAATACTAGAAAACAGAAGTTCCCAGAAAGTCATCACCACACGCATAGCACACACACATGCACACGCACATACACGCACACACACGCACACACACACACACACACACACACACACACACACACACACACACACAGGTTTCTGCACCAAAACCACATAGGGCCAAATAGCCAAGCCTACTCTAGCCATCTCTGGTTCACAGGACAGCAGCGACCAACCTCGGAACAATCTTCAAGGCTCTGTTGCCTGCTGCCCAGCATGGGTGTCTTACGGAGCCAAAAACCAAAAAAGAAAATTGGAATAGGAAAGAAAAAGTCATCAAGAAAAATAGTCCAGATTTCTCATGATCTCACCCGTGAGTCAGATTGGCGTTCGGGAGAACAGCTAAGCGAGCCGACCAGAACGGCGTGTCTGCAGGATGCCAGCCTGCCAGTTTCAACAGCGGAGAAGGCACACTTTTTAAACCGGCTTAAAAGGACAAATCTGGAGCACTTGTTTATTTTCTTTTCCTCCTTAAAAAAAATTCCAAGGTGAATGAATCTCTTGTTTAAAAATAGCCCTCTTGGAAATGAAACTGTAATTTTCTCTTAAGCGCTGAGTGCCAAGTATCTTGCCATTTGGGGCAGGAGTCTTTGCTGTGTGACCCGTAGAAAGCCATCTCGCCTTTCTGGATGTGTTCACTTAGAAAATGTAAAATTACAAGAGATGATCTCTAACGTCTGAGGAAGAAACTTTTAGGGAAAGGAACTAATTTTTTTTTACACCTTTGTAAATCTTTTACTAGCCATAGAAATTATTCCTAACACAAACGGGGTGTTTTCATGAGCAGCTTAGTTTAGAGGAATTTATTCATCCAGGCCTGGTGAAATCCAAGCCACTACCCATGTGACTAGGTCTTTAGTCATGAGACAGGAAAGGAGGGATACTCTCAATGGCCAGCACAAAGGTCTGAATGCCTGTGGCTCTCCCCTGAGTCCTTCCGGGGAACTTAGCCCCATGGTGCTCACAGGAGTGGGCCTTTTTGGAGGTGACTGGGTTCTAACAGCTGAACACTCATGACAATCACAGATCTACTCTCAAAGACTTAAGGAGCAGTTCAATCCCTGTACCTTCCAAGGACAAGGACAGAACACCTCCATCCACCAATCAGCACGGCCACCCCAGTCTCATGGCAACTTGATTTGGACCTCTCGGGCACAGCACAGCAAGAAATACATATTTGTGTTGTTGACAAGCCATGCCATTTATAGTACTTTTTACAGAAAAGCAAGAAGGACTAAGGCGGGCAGTGTGGTTACAGCAAAACAAACAAATGAACAAACAAAAACGACAACTCTGTGTTAGGATGTTTTCTTTTGCTGTTGTTTGAGACAGGGTAGCTCGGACTCACCCCAGACTCCTTACATAACTGAAGCTGGTCTTGAACGTCTGATCCCTCAGTGACCTCTCCAGTGCTGAGTTGACAGGTATAGATCACCACGGCTGGTTTATTTTGGTTTTGCTGTTGTTCAGACACAGGGTCTCACTGTGTAGCCCAGGCAGGCCTTGAACTCCTGCCTGAGCCTCTCACATGATAGCATTACAGGTGTGTATGACACCACTCCTGGCACAGACATTTTCTCCTCTTAGTTTAGCTTTGTGACAAGAGCTCATGTCACCCAGGCTGGCCTCAAACTCAAACTCACTTTGTAGCCAAGGATAACCCTGAACCCCTGGTTCTTCTCATGCCTAAGTGCGCCATCTCATCCAGCTGTTGTACTTTATTATTATTATTATTGAGAAAAGAGGTTTGGGGAATTACCAATGATCATCGCTTCCCTCTGTGAGTGAGGAAAGTATCACACACACACACACACACACACACACAGAGTATTAGAGTCTAGATGAGAGAACAGAGCATTTGCTGATCCACTCCAGATTTCTGTCCCTGTTCCCACCCGATTCCTCCACCACCCCAGTCCGCCCGCCCACCCCCACTCCACTCAACGCTTTTCACCTGGGCTCCTGAGGAAAGGACGGCTGGAGGAGCTGGTTATTTCCATCTATCTTTAGGGTAAGAAATGATTGCAGACTTTAATTACTTGGGCCTCGGCAGTCCCTCAGGCCCACAGGTCGAGCGAGTGCTCAGTGCGCTGCAACAATAACATTAGGATCAGATGAAGGAAGGAGAGAGCGATTGCATACTCAGACGCTGTGGAGAGATGAACTCTCCTTGAGTGCTGAGGATGGCCACTAACGAGTGCTATCAAAGCAGCTGTTCCAGCCTTGACAGAAACCTTGAGTTCAGCCTTGACAGCCTCGGTTTCTGATCCAGACTCAACCGTCCCCCTTGTCCTTTCTCCTGGTTACCGTCCTATGCTGTCTCCAAGATTGCTGCTTATATGCTGTTTAAATCAGGTTTCTGTGTCCTACCAGTACAATGTCTGGCAAAAAATGTCTAGAGGCAAAAAATGAAAAGGAGGTAAATATTTGTATGCATATACATATGCATCTATGTGTGTATTATATATATACACATACATATACATATATTATATATAGTCTCCTTTCTGGGCTTGAAGTCTTTCCCATATAAGTTGTCATTTTCTTTTTTGCCAGCTTATAATGGATGACCCTGGATAAACCTCTTCAAAATCACGGCAAACTGTTTAGCCACAGCCAGGATCCTCTGAGGCTAGGACCTACATTTAATTAAAACCCTTTCTACGTAAAGCAAAGAGTTAACCAACCGTTCCTCATGTGTTTCTCCAGTGCCTCTGGAAAACAGATGTGGTGGCCAATAAAGAAAACCGCCCTGTGTGTTGTAGAAGTGGAGGAAGAGTAACATATAGTAGGCCCAGGGACCCCTTTAAGAAGAACTTAGGCTCCGCTTTAAGCTTCAAATCATAGAATTGCTTCTTCCTATTATCCTCAAGGGTTTAATTGTGCCAATGAAGAAGCACAACTGGCTGCATTCAATTGAAGAGAAGTTCCTCTCTAATACCCAAAGGAAGACAGCAATGTGCTGAGAGGAGGGGCCCTTGGGAATAGCAGGTCTGCTATGGAAGCCTAGCTACTCAGCTGGATTGCCCGGTACTTGTTTCTGGGATCGTGGCTCCTTAGCTGTTAAGGAGCCTAGCAAGCGCTTAGGGTAAGGTGGTGTAGACCAAGTAGATAGAAGGGATGATTCGGTGCTGGAGTGAGCTGCGAGTTAGAAGAGCTATAAGATGCTGCAAAGTCTAATCTTGGGACACGGGTCCTCCAGTCCCTCCTTGACACCTGTAGGAAAAGGCAGCTGACAAGCTCTCCATATCTTTTTGGAAGACAATACAGGGAGAAGAAAATTCCCAACATGGGACTGCTTCTCTAGTCACCAGCTACAATGCTTTGACCCTTGTCCTGTCTTTTAAAACAAAAATAAGTCTTATGCATAAAGCCACTGGAATACTTTAGCTGGTCCCACAATGGATTATAGCTTCAAACCCGTCAAGTCAAACTATAGAGATGACCAAAGAGATAAGGGATTAGTCGAGACTCCTCGTTTAAAGGGGTGCTGTGGGATGGGGTACTGGCCAACCTAGGGGACCGAGGAAGAGGAGCAGGTTTGTAGGTGGAATGTGATGGTTTAGGACATGTTGGTTTAGAGGAGTCAGGGCTGCCCAGATGGAGATAACAGAGCTCAGGAGAAGACCGTGTTGATGGTACAGATGTAGGAGTAATCAATTGGTCCATAAAAAAGTTTGAAGAGAGGCCTCAGATTGCTGGGGTTATACGGGGAGGGCAGAGTATGGACAAAAAAAAATGATGGCTACAAAGCAAAGCACAAAATCCAATCAAAATAAGTAAAGGAGGCACATGCCTATAATCTCAGAGCTCAGGAGGTTGAATCAGGAGGATCATGATTTGAGGCTAGCTTGGACTACATAATAAGACCCTATCTCCAAAAATGCACTGAGGTTCTAAAGGTTGCTCCAAAAATTCACTGAGAACTTCCTTGGCAAAGAGTTCAGGTAGAAGATGGAGGGGGTGGAAGGAAATCCACGAAGAAAGTGGCCTCAGAGAATCCCGGAAAATGGAGACTCACAGCTGATGGTGGTATTGAAAAGCCCCTAGTGGATTAGGTGTTGGTAGACACAGCAAAGGCATTTCATTAGAGTCTGTGCTGGAAATCAGACCTCACAACAGATTGAGAAATTAGTGAGAGATCCGAGAAGCAGGAACAGTCAAGAGGGGCCCATTTTTCAAGTGACTTGGTGATTATGGATGTAGGGCAAAGCAGTCTTAAGTAAGGAGTGGTGAGGAAACTCCCGTAGATGCAGAAAGCTAGAGACTCCTCGTCAGGTGTGATCCTGAGTAGAACCAGAGAGGACAGTCCCCCAGAGCCATAAACTATCTGGTAACAGGAAATGGGAAGGAAGGCATGCAGGTAGGGTGTGGAAATTGGTAGTCTGTAATGAGAGGGAACACGGTAGGGGAATTTCTACTGCTTCTTTCTCTGAACACCAACTAAGGCTCTTTCCTAAGAGGGAAGGAGAAGGTAGTGGTAGGCGCCAAAGGGAAGGCAAGAGTTAGGGTAGATGCTGGGATGGGGAGTGACATGGTCCAGGGCCAGACTGTGCATCTACCGCATTAGTGCATGCATCTGATGGCTTTAGAGATTAACGCTACAGCAGCTACACCACTGCAAGTCACTGGGTGGATCTGGCTGTAGTTTGGATTTTTGTGTCTGGAGACCCTGATGTGGGAGGTGATGTATGCTGTAATGTTTTATTACCACTGATTAATAAAGAAGTTGTTTTCAGCCAATGGCTTAACAGAGTAAAACCAGACTGAAAGAGATTTATAGAGAGAGTAGGCCGAGTAAGAGAGAAGCCATGTAGGCACCCACAGGAGACAGACACCTCCGCAGGAGACAGACAGACACCTCCGCAGGACACAGACACCTCCGCAGGAGCACACCGGAAACTTGCTGATAAGCCACAGCCACATGGCAATACACAGATTAATAGAAATGGGTTAATTTAAAATATAAGAGTTAGCCAGAAACACACTTAAGCTATTGGCCAAACAGTATTGCAAATAATAAAGTTTTTGTGTGATTATTTCGAGTCAAGGCGGTTGGGAAGTGAACTAGCAGCCTCCCCCAACAAGACCCAGCTGGCCTGGAATTTGGGATTCCCCCTGCCTCTGCCTCCCAAGTGCTAGGATTTGGGGCATACACCCCAACACCCAGATTGGGTCGTTTTTTGTTTGATTTTCTATAGCAAAGCTTAGCAGTCAGACCAGAAGGGGAGAAAATGCAGGCGGATGGACTTAGCATAGAAACATTGGAGGGCATGGGAAGGGGGTAGGAAGCTGGTGACAGCAACCAGAGAGCTGATAAAGCGATGGTCCACACAGGTACAGGCTGGCAGGTGGAAAAGCCTGGAAGACAACAAGTTTCTTTCCCGGAATCTCCCAATGACTTCTACTTTGGGCCCTTCTTTTGGAGATGCTGTCTTACACATCACGCTCTGCCAAGCAGTGCAGGCTAGATGTGGGGCACTAGGGCAGAACTGAATGCTGTGTTTCTGGCCCCACACACTGGGACTGACCTTATTTAAGAGGCACACCACACTGAATCCTTTCCACGAAGGTTACTGCTAAGACCGGCTCATGGCCATCCCGTAATAAACACGGTTGGCTTTTTCAGACCTGAGTGCAGATTCTTCTACTTGAGCCCTTGGCTGACTTCTGCGAGGCGTGGCCATGGTTTCCATTCTGATTCCTGGAGTGAAACGAGGTCACTATGCTTCCCAGATCTGGATCATGATTAAATAGGCGAAGCATGTCACCCACGCCTTTATCCAGGTTGTTTGTAAAAACGTTAGAACAGGAACAGGCTAATGCCGGTGGCAGAGCTCTCTGGAACCCACTCTCTCGGTAAGGGAACACCAGTCCATCTACCTCTTTGGGTACACAGCTAGCCACCTAAAGACCTCCCCCACTGAAGCTGTGGCCACTGCTGGGCAGGCCATTCTGCCTGTGATGATATCACAAAGGCTGGGTGCAGTGAAACAGGCCAGCGATCCAAGCACTCCATTGGGAGAGGCAGGGGGATGGCAAATTTGAGACTTATCTAGGTTACACAGCAAAATCCTGTCTTAGACAAAGCAATGAAAAGACAGTCTTATCAACCATTTGAACCCCTAGCTGTAAAGTCTAGATCAACAGTACCCCTCTGGTGAGCTGCTCTGATAACCTTACCCCTTCATGGAAGAATACAATAAACTCTTCTCTGTGGTTTCTTATTCACCTCCAACCAGATGAAGATTGCTTTCTGGCATTTTATAGCTTTGTGACATTTCCCAACTCACTATAATATCATTTTCCCTTAAGCCTCCGAAGGACATAAAGGTGTTAAGGGCTCGGTTTCAGGCCTTTCTCCAACTCTAGGATATCAGGTTACCTGCTCTCCAAAGCTATTGAAATGGAGAATGTCACCAAGATAATGGGACTCTAGTTGGAAAATAACTCCAGAGGCTAGAATGATGGTTCTGTGGTTAAGAGCACTGGCTGCTCTTTCAGAGGGCTTGGGTGCAATTCCCAGCACCTACATGGTGGCTCACAACCACCTACAACTATCATTCCATGAGATCCAACTCCCTCTTCTGGAGTGTAGGCATACTTGCAGACAAAACACCTGTATACATTAAATAAATACATTTTAAAAAAGCAAAACATACACTTTTTCTTAAAAAAAAAAGAAGAAGAAGAAGAAAAGTAACTCCTTGGAATAGGCAGAGAGACCCTAAAAATCCCTTCTCTGATCTGTTTGGCCAAGTCCTCTTAGGCCTAGGTTGCAATTACAATTCTATCCCTTTGGAAAGAAGGCCAAATGTCACGATGTCTGGGTTTCCTTGAGGGCATTTTCAGTCAGGGTTCTGAAATCCTGGGATTTTAAACCGCATAAGGCACATATTCAGTCACTTTAAAAAAAAAGTCATCAAATGAGAATGATATAGATCAATGATAAACCCGAGTGAAAAATGCTGGGGTGTTCATTACGAAGGATGTGGCAGCCTTCCTCAGACGATGCTGTCCATACTGCCAACAGGGACAGTCCAAGCCATCCGTCAGCACCCACTTAACCACCTACTGCTGGGGACTCAAAAGGGGTCGAAATCATGACCAGGTCTCCCTAGACAAAGTCTAGTCTAGTCTGAGAGGGAAAATGGAAAGTAACAAGACACAAGATGCCCTCAGCGGCAGGCTCACCTGCTCGACAGCATGGGCTGGATGCCAAGTGACTGTGCCAAGCGTCCTGGAAGGAGCTGCCAGTCAGGGAAGAAAGGAAGACGAGTTGTCACCTGAGCCTCAAGAGATGACAGAATTTAGACACTGGGCAGGCAGGCATGGGGTAGGGGCTGAGAATGTAGATGGCTCACTCAGACAAACGGAGTTTAGAAACAGCCACCGTCAAGTCCCCCCTCCTTTTTAAAAGTCTAAGGTTAATCTGGGAAGCTCACAGAGAACACTAATACAGGGCCTGTTCCTCCCAGTCCAGGATCAGCCAAGGCTATACAGGGATGAATGTCCAGAGCATTCGCTCCAATAGGATGCTCCAATTAAAACCCTAATCTGCTGCCCTATGCAGCACTAGCTTTATTAGCATCGCTCACTGCAATTTAGGTTGTGAAATGAATGGATTTTCTAAGAATATAAGAGCATATGCCACAGACATAAAACTCCAAGAAAGCAAAAAATAACAGAGTTCGGATCACAAAGCAGTGGTTGGCAACCCTAGCTCACATTAGAATCCCCCAGGGAGCCTTCAAGAAATATCCGTGCTTGGGTTGTACCTTGTGCCAATTAAATCACAGGCCCCAGAGCACCAGTATTTAAATTTAAAATACCACTGATTCTAATTCATTCTCTCAACTAATATCCTGAGTACCTACCACTGGACAAGCATTTTTCCTAAAGGTTGGTGATATAGCAGTGGACCAAATAGAATTCCCCCCTCCAAAAATATAACGTCATCAGTCTTATATTGACATCAGCAGGCAGAAAAGGAAATTAAGTCAGCAATACACACACACACACACACACACACACACACACACACACACACATACACACACACACATATATGTCTGAGAAGTGGGGACCAGGAAACCTCAGGATGGAATAGAGGGCATTTGAATCAATACCTGGAGAAAGTAAGATGGAAGAACATTCTGGAGGGAATGCATCATAGTCCTAAGGCAGAATATTTCAAAGGTGGCTAGAGTCAGCAGGAAGAGTTAACAGATGAAGTCAGAGAGGGGAGGACCAGGGTGGGGGAGCATCAGCAAGGGCCCGGTGCCTACGCAATGAGCAGGCTTTTACTCTGAGTTTGACGTGAATTTACTGGGAAGACCTGTATACAGAAGTGACATGAAATGATTGGTATTTTACTAGAATAATTCTGGACGCGCCATTGAGAAACTACAGGGGGGAAAGGAGCCATTGGGAATCTCCTAAAATACCCAGTGGGGAGATAAGGAAAGCTTGAATGAGGGAAGGGGTTAGCTTCCAGATATCTTACAAAGGACGAAGCGGAGAAGTAGCATCTGAGCTGAGTATGGTAGCATATCTGTAATTTCAGGATGAGCCAGGAGAATCATGAACTTGAGGCCAGCCTGGGCTATGTGTCAAGAAGGAGGAGGAGGAGGAAGAGAGGCAGAAAGAAAGGAAGAGAGAGAGAGAGAGAGAAAGGAATGGAGGGAGAGAGAGAGGGAGGGAGGGAGGGAGGAAAAGAGGGCTGGGAATACAGCTCAGTTGGTAGAGTGCTTTTTAGAATACACAAAGCTCCTAGTACCACATACAACAGACATAGTGGCACACACCTGTAATCCCAGTCCTGGGAAGGTAGAGATAGGAGGACCGATAGTTCAAAATCAGGCCAGTCTAGGTTACATGAGACCACCTCAAGAAAGACAAAAAGAGAAGGAGGAAGAAAAGAGGAGCTAAGAGGAGGGAAAAGAAGACGGAGAAGAGGATGAACCATATGGATCAGGTAAGTAGTTCCATATGGGAGCAGTACACCACGGAGGCATGCTGGCGAGCACTCTTGACTTCTGGCTGGCATTTGGAGCCATGGAATGAGAGACATCACAGAAAGACAGAAAATCCAAACGCTCAATCTTGGGCTCGTCAGTATTGGAAAAGGGATGGGGTGGAGCAAGGAGGAGCCTTGAAAATGAAAAAGAATGCTGATGGGGGAGCAAAGAGGAATGCCTGCCTACAAAATGTGCCATTCAGAACCCGGAAGAAAGAGGAATGCCTACAAAATGTGCCATTCAGAACCTGGAAGAAAGAGGAATGCCTACAAAATGTGCCATTCAGAACCCGGAAGAAAGAGGAATGCCTACAAAATGTGCCATTCAGAACCCGGAAGAAAGAGGAATGCCTACAAAATGTGCCATTCAGAACCCGGAAGAAAGAGGAATGCCTGCCTACAAAATGTGCCATTCAGAACCCGGAAGAAAGAGGAATGCCTACAAAATGTGCCATTCAGAACCCGGAAGAAAGAGGAATGCCTACAAAATGTGCCATTCAGAAGCGCCTCAAGGAGAGCAGAGGATAGACTGATAATGTCCAATGTTTGCAGGGGTCCAGGTTAGGGTCAGAAGTTATCTTTGGAGTTAGCAAATGTGCATCACTGGCAACCTTCAGAAGAGCAGATTATAAGCAGCTGGAAGTCTGGGTCAAGTAGTCCTTAAACTGGACTCAGTTTATGGGATGTTTGTCTTATTGTAACCGAAGGGGCTCACACTCAGTAGGTCTCAAATAGATACTTGATTTGTTGACCAAATAAGAAGAATTTTGCACGTGTTACATCGCATATTCAGGAAATCATCTAAAATTGTATGCAAAATGGGAATCTTCCCACTTGAAAAAGGATTTTTAGTGACAGCATAATTCTCCAGGTTTCATCAGGAGGTTCGTCAGCAGAACTGGAATATCTGATGGCTATAGCATCTTCATGGCTCAGGTATGTGCTATGTCCCCTTTCTTGTCTTCCACCCTAGACATGAAACACTAATTTCATTCCTTTATAAAGAAGCTTCATGAAGAATGATATTACAGGGCTGGAGACATGGCTCAGAGGTTGAGAGCACTGTCTGCTCTTCCAGAGGTTCTGAGTTCAATTCCCAGCAACCACATGGTGGCTCACAACCATCTGCAATGAGATCTGGTGCCCTCTTCTGGCCTAAAGGGATACATGCAGGAAGAACCCTGTATACATAATTAATAAGTAAGTCTTAAAAAAAAAAAGAATGTTATTACAGCCCAGGATCGGTGAGTGCTTGAGTCTCAGCAACACTTGGCTTTGTCATAGCACAAGGGGCCACTGCAACCATTGAGTAGGGTCAGGCTGTAAACACATGGTATTCTGTCAAACACATTTGTCAACAGAATATAGAACCCTTCAGTTCACAGTCAGGCTGAATCACATGACCTGCCTGGCTTCAAATGTCTATCTACCCAGAGACAAACTCTATCCCCTCCCCATTTTGCCAATATGAAGGATTTTCAAGTTTTAAATGTCTTAATGTATCTATCTTTTACATGCAACCAATGCATAAGCCCAAAGGACAACATAATCCAGGCATGAACTTGGAAAATTAAGAATGAGAGAAAAGCATTCTAGACTTTTATTTCTCCCCAAGTTAATTTAGGTCAGCATATATCCACTGAGTATTTAGGAAATAAGTGGGAAGTTTAGGAAAGTGAAGTGCTCTATTTCTCCTCTTCTTCACTAATAACTAAGAACATTTATTTCATTTTTCTGTGTGCAAAGGTCCATTAATAACACCGAGCAGGTACAATGCTTGCTTCTTCACCTACCTCATCAGGCTTTGAACTTGACAAGAGTCTTCTGATAAAGCAAGGGTCTGTTGCAGTTCTAACTCCAGCTGAGGGATGGAGTCACTGCTCTCTCTTTCCCAGGCCTCAACTTTCTCAAAGATAGGACCTGGAAGGCGTGAGATATGGTCCCTCTCCAGATCACAGGGGACAGGGCAGATCATACTGATGAGCTCAGAAACTGGACCTTTGCTAAAGAGGGACATCAGATGAAGGTGGAGCCAATGCTGTAAGCCAATAGATAAAACACAAAGGTTTTCATGCAAGAACAGCAGGGGCAGGTGGAGCAGAGCAATCCAAGGCTCTTCCTCCAACACTGAAGGAGAGACTGCCTGGTCAAGCCTTCTCTAACGTCCCCCCAACTACATTCGGTGGGAACAAGAGGGTAAGAGATTTATTCCCTCCTCATCCAGCTGTTCCAAAGGGCCCACTGCACACCGGAAGCAGTCATTTGGGAACTTCCACACCTCAGCACCTCTTTGTATATCTCTTAAAAGCAGCTGTGAAGTAGCTACTCAGAAATTCCAATGACCCGGTCATCAAGAGATTCTCCGCGTTGCCTAAATTCCAGCCAAGTCTCCTTCTCCAGTTCAGGAATCCTTCTTCTCCCCCTTAGCAAGCTCACAGAGAACCAGGCTCACCTCTGGGGCAAGCAGTGACCCTGCAGGGTCTTCCTTCCAAGCCCCCAGCCTAAGCAGGAGTCGTACCAGCTCTCAGCAGAGCTCTCCGGGATTACCAAGGAGACTTGAGTCCGTGATCCCCCCCCCCCTGCCCGGGTGTGGCACTGTAGGCTCCTCTCTCCAGTGCATTCCCAGCCTCTGCCTTCCTTCCTATGGGAAAGCAGATGGCAGCCTTTTTTCCCCTGTACCGTTCTTGATTGTCCCCAACCTCATCCCTCTCAGACACCCCTTCTCAGACACCAATCCACTCTTTGGATTTACCATTTTCTCCCACTTTTCTGTTGCTTGCCAAACAGGTCTGGGGAGGGGAAACTGGGACTCATTCCTCCAAACACTTTCCTTCAGGTACCACTACCTTCTCCAAACACTCCACAGTGTAGCTGGCGCTTGGTAGGCCCGTTTTCACTCTTTTCAATCATGCTCTTCTTTTGCAAGCTGGCTCAGTGACCATCCTTTGGACCAGTGGTTCTCAACCTTCCTAATGCTGCAACCCTTTAATACAGTTCCTCATGTTGTGGTGAGCCCCAACCATAAAATTATTTTTGTTGCTACTTCGTAACTGTAATTTTGTTACTGTTATGAATTGCAATGCAAATATCTGTTTTTCCAGTGGCTTTAGGAGACCCCTGTGAAAGGGTCATTTGACCCCCCAGAGGGGTCACAACCTACATCTTGAGAGCCTCTGCTTTAGATGGCTCTCAGTCTCTTTCAGTGACCTTACATCTTCATCCCCCTGGGCACCACCTTCACTGCCTGTCTCTACCGCACCCCCATCCCTGAGGGTCAACCTAGCTCTTCCTATGCCATGCTGGGCTCAGCCTCCTACTGGGCACTCAGGGGACATTCCCCAAGACAGAAGAAAGTCTCCTAGAGGTTCAGCATCCTCTTGAGTTTGGCTGTGACCTTTGGGGCCGGGGGGGGTTGAGGGGGGGCGGGAATGGTTCTTCTTATTCTTTAAGATAGCTTTTCCCCTTGTGGTTGATGTACCCAGGCCTAGAGCTACCTTTAGATGACGATGCCTCCTCCACCAAGGTATGACTCACATAGCTTCATGTGATTTAGGTTAAGAGAGCATCTATAGTCTTATTCCCTTTTTGGCCCACTAAGAGCTCCCTCTCAGGGTTTAGAGACCCCAGAGTGCCACCGGCCATGGGCAGTTCCCCCTTGAATCTTTTTATCTAGACTGAGGCCACTGTTGCAAGTCTCATGTGGGCATAAGTATATAATAAGGTCCTAGAGCAGTGGTTCTCAACCTTCCTAATGCTGAGAACTTTTAATATAGTACCTCAAGTTGTGGTCACCCAAATCATAAAATTATTTTGCTGCTATTTCATAACCACAATTTTTCTACTCTTATGAATTGTAATGTAAATATCTGATGTCCAGGATATCTGATATCTGATCCCTGTGGGGGTCACAGCCCACGGGTTGAGAACCACTGCCCTAGAGAGACAGGGCAGCCTGATGGGCGGGTCCTCAGGCTCTTCAGAGTGGGCAGCAAAGAAAGCACACAAGGTCTCCTGGGAGAATGGTGGCAGAGCTACAGACATGGCCCAGTAACTGGATCTTGATGAAGAGGAGGTTTGTCAGGACCACCAGAGAAGAAACAATATTCTAGAATTCACCACCCAGGGGAAATGGCTTTGTAAGGCAGAGACCATAGCTGTTAAGGAAGACTATTCCTTGACTCTTACACATGTGTGTGCGTGTGCATGTCTGTCTTATGTATCTGTCTGTGTCATGTGTGTGTGTCTGTGTGTGTCGTGTGTATATATGTTTCTGTGTGTTGTGTGTGTGACATGTATGTTTGTTTGTGTCTGTCATATGTGTATGTATGTGTGCGTGTGTGCGCACGCATGTGTGCTGGGTAATGAGGCAAGAGAGAAATCTAGGCAGACAGTTAAGGTTTGAACTGTTTATCCCATAGGTCTCCAGGGCCTTGACAAGTTTTGCAACAAATAGTGAGAAAAAGAAGGCTAGGGGCTGGCTGGACGGTTCCGTTGGTAAAGGTACTTGTTATGCAAGTCTGTCTACCTAGACCCTGGGACCCAAAGTGAAAGGAGAGAACAGTCCCCACAACACTGTCCTCTCACTTTCTCACACGATCCATGTCACACACCCACACATGCTCACCCACATGTGTCTACACACACACACACACACACCACATGGACACAAAGTCTGGGAGGATTTCTCCAGATTGCTGGTTTGTTGAAGGGTAAAAGCCCAAACTCCCTAACTTAGCTCACCTTCTTGCTCTTAGAACCTGCAGGTGGCCTTTGTTTCGGCTTGCTAAATCCCACCCATGCCCGCACTTCAAGCCTGCAGCTGATGACTCTCCTTCCTTCCTCACAAGCTTCCATTCACCATCTCAGGACCTCAGTGCCTCCCCCACCACCGCACAGCAAGATCTTTCCATCAGACTTGCCGCCTCTCCTCTCTCCCCAGCTCAGCTTTTTCTGCAAGAGATTGCCCAAGAGCACACACCTGATCAGGGCAGACCCTTGCTCAAAAATCCCAAACATTTCCCAACTGTCTGGAAAACCAGATTCCTGTGGGGCGGGGCTCAGCCTCTTCCGCTGTGGAAGAATCTGGAGACAGGGTCAACCTTTTGGCACACACCTAGATGGCCTAGGTGGCCCTCCACGAGGCTTTCAGATCCCCACCGGGGAAAGGGGCCTCTTTCTCCTCCAGATCCTTGAGATGTTTCATTTGGAACACACTTGAATTATTCATGTAATCATCCCTTCAATCCGTCACCCACTAAACATAGGGGACTTACTACAGACCAGAAGGGCACTGGCTTGCACCATCACTGCCCATCACTGTCTGGGTATTTGTCTCCTGCTACACCGAAATCTTCACAGCAGGGATAGGGAGAGCCTCATTCCTCTACACACATCTTCTGGAAACTCTGGGCCCAGCAAACCACAGGTGCTCCAAAATGATAGAAATGAATAGAGGAATTATTCTATGCTTCCTTAAATAGTAAACTGTCATAAGCGCATCCAAAATCAATTTCAATGATAGATTTAAAGCGTGATTCAATATTTTTTCCAGGCGCTTATTAAGTGTGTCAAGGGAGATGCACCTATACACTTCACACGGTTTTGATTCTTCTCCCAACACCTACCACCCTGCTTCTTCTACCCCGCCACACGCCACCCGAGCTCACACCATGGTGTGGCTTTTATAGTAGCAGCAGCAGTTCCTGGCCCATCCTAATGGAAGAAGAAACTCATGTAGCCAGCACAGCCACCCACAGCCAGGGGTGTGCTCTGAGACATTTTATTCCGCCTGCACAAGCGGCCCTCCCACACTGCACCTGCCAGCCTCTACCTACCTGGCTCCCACCCAGAAGTCACAGCCCAGAAAAGGCTAACCCAATGGGAACGGTGTGGCCCTAAAGCCCAAGCCAGGAGCAGAGATGAGGGTGGGAGGACACTCCCTCCCCATAAGGCGCCCTGAAGATCCAGGGGTGTGTCCGCAATAGAAGCTCACCTTCTTCGACCACTCAGCAACCACTTACCTATTCCAGAGCTTCAACATGACTTGTCAAGCAAAACACATGGAAGAGGCAAGACCCAGCTCAAGCCTCTGACAATGCCCAACCTCTGGCATGCTCCGGTGTCTGGGTGTCTCTTTCCAGTGTCTGCCACCACACATGTCAAACCTGGTGTGACTCCAGTGTTCCTTATCAAGAACTATGAACAGAGCAGGGCTGCCAAGGGCAGGCTTCTGGCAAACTCTGTCCGCGGTCCTAGATCCTCCCCCACCCCCGCGCCCCTCAATTCACTCCTGTGCTTCATGGTGTGTGTTGGCGGGGGGGGGGGAGACTTCAGGGGGAAATACTTTGCCTACTGGAACATCCCTCATCTCTCTGGCAGATGCCGTTATCACCGCAAAGATGTCCTTGCTCTTCATGCCTACTCTTTCTCGCGCTGCTTAGTGGGCCATGGAGGTGGGGGCGGGCGGGTGAGGGGGTGAGGGCAGCAAGAGATAAAGCGCGGGACGATGGTCCTTAAGACAGTAACGGATTAGAGAGGCCAGCCAACACAGTGGGATAAGGACTCTTGACCGGTTTTAGGTGTCCCAAGCAGTGCGCCTGCGGTTATCCCGCTGCCTCCGTCGCTTTCGGCCCATCCCTCTCCTCCACTGTGCCCCGCTTACCTCCCACCAGATGGAAGAGGAGTTTGCGCCACCTAATGTGGGTACCCACTTGGGTGCCCTCATTCACCCCTTTGCTTGGACCGGGATTCCCGTACCCGATTGCCACTGAACTTTCTCCGGCTCACACCGTCTTGGGGTTACCGGGCTCCGCTCCCCCGAGAGCCCACCCGAAGCCCCCACCCCACCCCCGTCGCGGCCGCAGCGCCCGCTCGCTTCACCTGCTCGTGAATCGGCGAAGGCTCGAGCCGCTCCTGGCGCGTCCAGACCCAGGCGCCGCCCGGCGGTGCCCGCGTAGCTACCGCCGCCCCTGCCACACCGGTGCCGCCGCTGCGCCTGCGGGGAGCTGCCGCGCCGCAGGGGTTCGCCGGTTGCGGCGGGAGGCGCGATCCCGAGCGTCTTCCGATCGGCCCCGGCGCTCGGGGGGCGCCCGCAGCAGCCGCCTCGCCGCCAGCACGCACTGGCACTGGGAGTGAGCTCTTCTCTGCGCCGCGCAGGGGATGCTCCGATCCTCCAGGATGGGCGGGGATTCCGTCCCTCCGCTGGAGTCGAGGGGCGGGAACTACCTTCCCGGAGTGACAGGCCCAGGGGGCGGGGATTCCCCTGCAGGAATGACAAGGTGGGCGGGGATTCCCCCCTCCCCTCCCGAGTAAGCCCCTGGGCGGGCAGGGAGGCTCTCCCAGGGATCCAGCAGTCCTGGTGCGCCCACTTCCTGGGGATCCTGGGAGGAACCGATCCAGGGAGACTGCGGTTCAGAATTGCCATGCAGACAGGGTATGGGGCGCCATCTAGGTGAAAGAATGAGAGCTAGGAGACTTGAACTTGCTTTTGTATCGCACTTAACACAGCGCCGAGGAAAATGTCAATTGCCTTATCAGAGAACGAGTGGGCAAGGCAGACCGGAGAAGAGTCAACCTACCCTGGCCAAGCTATCCAAGCTACCCTGGCTTCTGGTCCTTAGGATACCAAAACTTAATATAGCATTGGTATGGATATTCCTCCGGAGAGATCCTCTTTGCGCTTTAAGAACCCCAGAGCTGTTAATCCTTCAATTAAGCCGCTAGAGGAAATTCCATGGGCCCCAGGATGAAGGATTTGGACCTTGTGAGCTCTAGTCAGGGGCTCCTGCTGAGTAGACCTCAAGCGCTAAGGTCAACCACCCTTCGCCTTGTTCCAGGTCACTGTGGGAATGGGAGCCTTCGGCTTTTCGGATGTTTCAATCCATAGATTTTCAGGAAGCCTTCGAATATTTTTGGTTCTTTTTTTTTTTGTCATCCTCGTCATTCTGCCTACCACAGGGAGAGGACGATAAGCGCATAATAGGGAGACTGCACAGCTCTGCAAATTAAGCTCTCTTGAGAGGAAAAAGCTGGTCTTTTTCAAGAGCTGGCAGATAAGGGCAAAAACATACGAAAAATTACAAACCTCGGGATCCAGAGTTTTGAATAATGCTTTTGACATTTTCTGCAGAACAGTAATTGGAAATCTTTGCTTTGAGGGAGATGGGGGTAGGGTAAGGCATGCCTGGGCTCTAGATTTGCCCAGCAAGGCAATAAGCTGTGGTCTCCTGGAAGAGCAGATAGGCACATGTCATTTGCAGACCCCACAGAGCTGTCCCTCAGCGTCAAGACCAGAGTAGTCCCAAGGCATTTCTAGATAGTATTTTCAGCAGGGGCTGGGGTGAAGACATTCTTGGATTCAGTTCTTCCTCAGCCTTTATGATTACCAAGCCTCAAAGAGCAATGCCTGTACAGATCCAGGCCTCCTGTATTACAAACTGCACAGTCTTCGGCACCTGGAGCGTCTTTTCCTGTCTATAAATAGAGAAACACTTACCAGGCAGAGCGGAGTAAGGAGCAGCGGTGAGTTGCTCTGTGTAGCACTTAGGAGGTGTTCAATGAAATAGACACCGTTGTTTAGAAAGGTGTCATTAGGATGCCACTAAAAATCCTTCCACAATTATGCAGTGCTATCTGCTTGTTCAGAGGTCCCAGGCTCATCTGTTACCACCCCTCTTCCAATCTCAGGAGCCATGAAGAGGCCACCTGTGTCTTCTATGCCTCTGTACCCAGCACCAGGCACAATCCTGCTACCCTTGGCAATCAACTGAAATTGCAAATGGTCATTGTTCCAAATGTTCTCACTGTTCTTTCTTATTGAGCTGGTTCCAATCCTTTCAGCCAAGACCTGTGCTCCAACCTGGAAATTCTGTTTCTTTTGCCAGAATGGCATTCTCACTCTTAGAAAACAAGAAACAAAACCAAAGAAATAAACAGAGTTTATGGTGTTTCTAAAGTGCAATGCAGTGCAGTGTCCAACCCAATACCAGCCACTCAAAAAATATTTCTCAAAGTTAAATGAGTTCTTTCGGGGCGGGGTAAAGAGCTTACCCTGAATTCATGGAGATCTGAGTTTGAATCTCCAGAACCTAAGTAGAAAAGCCAGGCATGGTAGTACATCATTAATCCCAGGGTTCCTTCTAGGAGGTGAGAAGCAGATCTAGGCGGATCCTACGAAACTTGGGGAGGGGGGCATCCTAGCATACAAAACTGTATATAGCAACAATCAAAGAGACACAGGTTGTAGACAAGGTGGAAGGGGAAAACTAACACCCTAGGTTGCCTTCTGGCCTGCACATGCAAGCAACGGCACGTTCACACACACACACAAATGCACAAAGATAACTGAGTTATTATTAAATATATGCATATGTTATATGTGATTCATACTACACATAAATCTATGCAAGTAAGTGCTTTTATTATCTGCCTCATTCAGACATGCTTAAAATGCCTCTGGTTCCAATAAGTTTTCATCTGCTATTTTTCACATATGTTTTCATGAGTTCTTGCTCGTCAATAATAGCTCAGCTCACAAGAGGCCAATCAAATGCGTGGAAATTTCGCTTCGCCCTTGCAGTCTTGTTGATTTGAAAGCTGGCAAATGAAGTCATTTAATTTCCATTGTTTGAAGATCAAAATGTAAATTCTTTCTGCCCTCTTGTCAAGTAGTTAGTCACAGATTAACACATCTATCTAAGTTGCCACTTTAGTTTATTGTTCAAAGACATGATTGGTGTGAAGGAGGAAGTAGGGTGTAGAGACACTAAGACTTAAGAGGAAGGAAAGGTGTGCTGGCTAGCTTTATGTCAACTTGACTCAAGCTAAAGTTATTTGAAAGGTGGGAACCTCAATTGAAAATATGCCTTCATAAGATCAGGCTGGAAGGCATTTTCTTATTTAGTGATTGATGGGGAAGGACCGGTCCGTTATGGGCGGTGTCACCAATAGGCTGATGGCCCTGGGTTCTGTAAGAAAGCAGATTGAGCAAGCCATGAGAAGCAAGCCAGTAAGCTATACTCCTGCATAGTCTCTGCATCAGCTCCTGCCTCCAGGTTCCTGCCCTGTTGTGAGTTCCTGTCCTGATTTCCTTCAATGATAAACAGTGATGTGGAAGTGTAAGTCAAATAAGCCCTTTCCTCCCCAAGTTGCTTTGGTCATGGTGTTTCATCATAGTAATAATAACCATAACTAAGATAGAAGGTAAAATTGATGAGCAGAGAAAGAAACATATCATCTCAGTCATTACATACTGGTGAAAGATTCTAAAGAACACTGTGTCATTAGGTGCCATCCTCACACTATGCTGACATTTGGTGAGCTTTCTTCTTAGGAAGCAGAATCTGCCCACCAGATCGCCTCTTCACATATTTCTGGAAGAGACATTGAAAGTTTCAATACTTTCTGTTGCTCCTCCTCCACTGCTCTTCCAAGCTCATTTCCAGGGAGGAAAAGGAGCCTTAGTCAGCTGCTTGCTGGGTCCCTCTCTGCTCTGCGTCTGTTGGTTCATTTTATCCCCAAGCCTGTTCATTTTATCTAGCTTCCTGTTTACTCAGCTAACTGCTTCCCTTTCTTTCTTCTGCAAATCGCTGACCCCTCAAACCTCCATTTCATGACTTCAACCTGGAATGTGCCATCCCCTGGCCCAGGAAGGGCTTAAAGAGAAAAGTAACTGCTGGATTCCAAAACAAATTATGTTTAAGGATTATTAAGAGATAGGAAAATTCTATCCTTGGTCTCCTCTCCCCCGAGATCATCTTGCTCTGGGTGAGTGGAAGCTGGTTTTGGGGTATGGGGAGCTTGTATCTTTCATTCTTAACCCAGAGCCCAGTGACTGCTATTTGGATGAACCACAAGGAGAGAAACTGGAGTAGCTACACTTGAAGCAGGGAGCAGTCCAGGCTCACATACCAGTAGCTGATCACAGCACTGATAGATTTTAGCTTAAACCTTGATGGAAACTTTGTAATAGGTATTGGGCTCAGGCCAAGTCTTTTATTAGCCAGTATAGAAAATGGACCTACCGTTGATGAATGCTCTTTAAAAGACGTGTCCAGGGAGAGATTTGGTACTTTTTCTCTTATACATAATGAGAATGATGTTCCATAAGAGGATGGAACAGCAGGATGTCAGAACCTGGACAGATGCGCTTTGTCTTTTCAGAGCTGTCTAATAGTTCCACACATAGAGATGTTTTGACTTTCTCATGGCTGGGCTTGCCATAGAAATAAAGCACACTGTGATTTATTAAGACAACCAAGTTAATCTATCTTATTACTGTGATTCTCAGCTCTCCACTTATAAGAAAACATTGATTACTGTACTTTCATACATTCTGGTAGGAAAAATCAATTCTACACTAGCCAGTACCGTTCACTTATTATTCTTTTAAGTACTTTTTATTCTTATTTTATATGCATTTGTGTTCTGTTTGCATGTATGTGTGTATGAGGGTGTCAGATCTCATGGAACTGAGTTACAGATATTTTTGAACTGCCATGTGGGGGCTGGAAATTGAACCCAGGTCCTCTGGAAGAGCACCCAGTGCTCTTAATTTCTGAGCCATCTCTTCAGCCCCTCACCTATTTTATATATATAAAAATTTATATATATAAATTTTTTGTAAAAGGGTTCTAGAATGTAGTGTGGATCCAATAGATCCTGTTCTGTTTTTCAAAACAGAAATGGCATCTCGCAGAGGCTAACCTTGAGTTCCTCATCTTCCTGTCTCTACCTCTTGAATACTGGGATTACAGGTATGTGACACATAGCCACTTCCAGAGAGTTCTAGAGTTCAAATCCAGAACCTCATTCATGCTAGGGAAGCACTTTATAATGGAGCTACTCCCTGAGCCCAGTCCAGTAGGTTCTTGTGGGTGACAGCACCATTTGGCTTGTTTTATAGCTTACTTGATCCTCAGGATTAGGGCACCAGCAACACTGATCTACTAAAACTTGGAAGAAAGGAGAGAGGGGAGGTTCAGCTTTGACTAGTATAACCTGTCTTAGCAATCAGCATCTCTAGGAGAAGTGACTATTATAGTCACACGAGCACAGAGGATTTGTTGTTGTTGTGATTTTGTTATGTTTTCTTATAATTTGTCTTTATTTTGTAAACCAAAGATGGGACTTGGCATCGCGTCTTCTCTGGCTGGAGGCTTCTGCTGCACTGGTGCAAATGTACTCTGCAAGACTGGGGAGAGTTCAGTCAAATCACTGCGTATCCAGACGTGACTCCTTAGGTAAGCCGCTCGCTATGCCTTTTATTTTGTGCACAACACATCATCAATCCCGACCTGGCTCCCCTGCTGATCATCCTTGTTCTGTTCTACACAGCTCAGGGGAAAAGGCGTCACTTTTAAGTCAGTCACATGCTATTTTTACCTCTAAGTAGCTTCACTGAATCATCTAAAAAAGGTAATCATACAAAAGAGGATATCGCTCATGTGTGCTGTTCCTTTTTTTTAAAATTTATTTCTTCTCTTTACTGGTACTCAGAACGTGAAGACAGAAGTGACAATTCATCTGGGAAGACAAGAGAGAGCAAGGACTATGTTCTGAGACCGATCGCAACACTAGGAAGTGTGGGCATAACCCGGGGTGAGTTTCTCTAAAATGATGACAAAGTTCCTCGCCACTAAAGGTCTTCATTAGGATCTCAGGTACCTAAAGAGAACATAGATACAATAGCACTTTGAAGGAAATTAAATTTCCGTCCAAATGAGAAGCATGCGTGAACAACAGCCACCAGGATGCCGGTTTCCATTTGTCACAGATAAGGTGCCTTACATTTTGCCTCAGTAGCGAAGGATGTCACCGGGACCATTTGATAAGTCATCGTTGGCATCCTCTCCACATGGCGTATCAATCAGTGAGATGTTAAAAATGGATTTTGCATCTTGGCTGTCTGCAAGGGCATCATCAGTCAATGAAACCCAGAGAAATTAGAACCTTGGTTTAAATGCTAAGGTGAACTTGAAAGGTTACCTGTAGTAAAAACAAAGGCAGTCGCCCATCAGAGAGTAGTCTTCCTCTCAGCGGCTTCTTGATGGAGCCCATGGTCATGGTCTTGGCTAGATTTTATTTAACTCAAGGCATTTATCTCTTTCTGGCCAATAGGAGGACATACAATTCTTTAATGTTAAAATTCTCATGACTCCAGGGAAATGAATCATCTTTTCCTTCTCCTTATTCTGATGTGTGTATCAATAAAGCAAATAATTTAAACTACCTTTATTTTATTTTTTAGTTTTTGTTTCTCTGAGACAAAAATCTCACCACGGGATTCTACCTGTCCTAAGACTCCCTGTGTAAACTGGATTGACCTTGTGACGGGACACTCGCCCACTTGAACACATGGCTCTGGCAGGCCTTGCCCTTCTCCCCATTCCCTCTGCCTTGCTAAAAACTGTTAGATTACATTCCTAAAGCCAGCCACCAAGGTTTATTTCCTTATTTGGCCACTTCCTCCTCCTGAGGCTGACTACTAAGGTCCAGCTATCAGAAGGCCCCTTTGGTTCACCTAATTAACATGCCCAATTCAAATAAAACGCCTCATCTTATCAAAGGGTTTCCCCCTTTATCTTTATAAACTGCCCGTTTGCCCACATGCCAGGTCTGTCTCCGTCTATCGAGAGGCAGTCCTTTGTCCCTCTGGGACAAACATCCCTACTCCTTTCCCTTGCCCCCTTCCCCTTCTCCCTCATCCTCTATTTCCTTCACAACCATATTCTAGCCCATTCTAACACAGATTTTTCGCTTTTTTTCTCTTCTTAAGAGGTCATTCTCTTCTGTGAGGTCATTGACTGTAGTCACTTTAGCTTTTCTCCCCACTTGATAAAGGATCTCTCTGTACAAACAGGTGTTTTGATGTGGTTTGTGCCTAATCCCGGTCCAGGAGGAAACCCCCGCTGTTTGGGGGTCCCTTCCACCACCTTGTATTAGCTAAGTTGCTACCATCCTGCTAAGTGGATATAGTTTAACTCTTATCTCTCTACCCATACAGATTAGTATAGCTATCATCAGAGAAGTTTCTTTTTGCAGTGGATGGAGGTTAATGCAGAAACTCACAATTGGTGAAAGTACAGAGAATGTGTCATTATAACTACTCAAGCCCAAACGGGACCTCTCTCTCTCTCTCTCTCTCTCTCTCACACACACACACACACACACACACACACACACACACACACACACACACACACATCTCTAAGGCTCAGGGACCATTTCAAAAGAGGGAATAGAAATATTAAGAGCCAGGGTTGGGGAAGATCAAAGCAAAATGTGTTATCTGGACAAGATAGAACGTCTGTAACATGAGGGCCTGCTTGTTGGGGTTTCTGTCCTGCCCGGTTCCCGCAGCCGGTAAGCCCCAAAGAAAATCACACAGAGGTCTACATAAGTTATAAACTGATTGGCCCATTAGCTCAGTCTTCATAGGCCCATTATTCTAGTATATGTTAGCCACATGGCTCGGTGCCTTTTTCAGTGGGGTAGGTCACATCCTGCTTCTTCCATGGTCTGGGCAGGACTGGGGAAAGAGCTTCCTTCTTCGCAGAATACTCCTGTTCTCGTTGCCCCGCCTCTACTTCCTGCCTGGTTGTCCCACTTATACTTCCCGCCTGGCTACTGGCCAATCAGCATTTATTTAAAACATAATAGACAGAATACAAAATTGTCCCACACCACTTCCCCCTCTTTTTTCTTTTTATACAAAGGAAAATATCCATAGTCCATTTTTTGGGAATGTGGGCATAGTATTTCAGGCTACTTCCTGCTGGATGGGGGCACTGGTAATCTTATGGGGACCTAAAGAAAATTTTGAATTATGATCAAGTCCTGAGTAGTCTATGAGTCTTGATCATCTAAGGCAGCAGTCTTGAATCTGTTCTGGATGTAGAACTCATACATCTGTTCCTACCAGAGATTTCTCAGGTGGTCTTCCTTGATCAAACCTGATTTTTCTTAACTCAGAATGAATCCACAGCCTCTCATTTCCTGTGGAAACAAAAGCAAAATCTCTTCTCCAAAGTAACATACCTTTTGACTTCAATTTTGAAGTCAAGGTATTTTTAAAATACCTATCTTGGTTTAATTCAGCAGCATTTATAAGCAAATATCTTTTAGCAGCTATTGCTCCTTCCTCAGCATTCAAACAATTCAAAGAGCATAATAACATACAGTATCCACATTCTCTATGTGTTTTCCATCTTTACGCGGCTTTATTTTAAACTCTATTTTATTTTTAATTTTTGGCTTTTGAGACAGGGTTTCTGTGTATCTTTGTCTTGGAACTCACTCTGTAGACCAGGCTGTCCTTGAACTCACAGAGATCTGCCTGTTTCTGCCTCCCCAGTGCTGGGATTAAAGGTATGTGTTGCTACACCTTGAACTCACAGAGATCTGTCTGTGTCTGCCTCCCAGGCATTGGGATTAAAGGTGTGTACCACCACACCCAACTACTCTCTTTCTTTCTTTTTTATTTTAAGAACTTTAACCTTTTTCTTTTTTTCTCTCCCAAACCAGCATATATTTTTAACACACAGAAAACCATTTAGAGGTTTTTTTTTCTTTGAATCTCTCTTTACTGTATATCTCTCTTTTTCTTTTTAATTTGCTAAGCAATATGGATAGGATTAAAGCCGTGGCTTTGACAACTGGATCCAGCCCATTCCTTAGCTTTCTGCAATTCCAGCCTCATGGCAGAGGTACCAGCTGAAGCCATGTTTATTGCCACAAATCTATGGTGTTTCAAGGTCCTTGCCAGCAAGCAAGCTGCAACAGTGTGTCCACAAACAACACCCAAATGCTCTCTCTGAAGCTGGACCTCCTGCCTCAAAGAGTTAGAGTTTGCACTGGCAGGATGGCCCAGAAAGCCTGCATTTTAAAATGGTGCAGCTTTTTTTCCTGCAACAGCTGAAAACCAAAAAGCATGTGGTCAGCTTTTCATCAACACTATGTAAGTGTTTCTTGGCAGGACCTCTTAAAAGAGCTGCAAGGTTTTGCAGCTAAATCTGAGTCAGGAAGCCTCTCTTAGATGAGAGCGCTTGTTTGCCTCTAGCAAGCAGAGCAGACCTGAGAAATTGCTGCTACCAAGAAGCCATGCTTTACTCTATTCTTTTCTGTCTAGAATTACCTCCCAAGCTCTCTCAGGTTTTATGTGGATGCAATTGTCCATGTGGCACCATTTTGTAACATGAGGGCCTGCTTGTTGGGGTTTCTGTTCTGCCTGGTTCCCACAGCCATTAGGTCCCAAAGAAAATCACACAGAGGTCCACATAAGTTATAAACTGATTGGCCCATTAGCTCAGGCTTCGTATTAGCTCTTATAATGTATATTAACCCATTATTCTAGTATATGTTAGCCACATGGCTCGGTGCCTTTTTCAGTGGGGCAGGTCACATCCTGCTTCTTCTGTGGTCTAGGCAGGACTGGGGAAAGAGCTTCCTTCTTCCCAGAATACTCCTGTTCTCAAATGTCTACACTCATGAACACATAGCACACAAGATCAGTATTCTAGCATGATGTGGGAAATGAGCCCCCATACCTACTGAATAGCGATGAACAGTTGATGGCTTGGGGGTGAGGGAAAGCCAGTTTTAAGAGCATGGCCCCACTGGGTGCTGGTGGTGCCTGCCTTTAATCCCAGCACTCAGGAGGCAGAGACAGGCGGATCTCTGTGTGTTGGAGGCCAGCCTGCTCTACAGAGCAAGTTCTAGGACAGGCTCCAGAGCTACAAAGAAACCCTGTCTTGAAAAAAAACAAAAGGAAAAAAAAGAGCATGGGTCCCCAATAAACTGACCACACTCCAGTTGGTGTCCCATACCCAGAAATTTATGGACAGTTCAAATTGGAGTTAATTGATAAAAAAAAAAATGAAGATGGGGGTTAGGGATTTGGGAAACTAGGAGGAGTTACAGAGTAGTGAGGGAATGCACATGTCCAAAATGTATTGTATGACATTCTCAAAGAATTAATAAACAACTTTTTTAAAAAGCCAAGCAGGTGTTAACAAGCAAAAGAATCCCAGAATTCTAGAGCCCAGAAGAAGCCTCCTTTATTTTTAAAGATTTATTTATTTTTATTTCATGTGTGCACGTGTGTGGTAAGCCCACAAGCATTATACAGTGAATTACAGCTGACAGACCTATTGGGCTATCCACAGGAAGTGTGTACGTTCACCCCACTTGGAGTAACCCATTTCTGCAGAGCTACGGGAACATCTGTCCTTTGGATAAGTCACTGTCGATTCTTTAGAAATCTCGTGAAATCATGGTTTTTCTCCCTTCTATGGCATCCCTTGCCCTTAGACTTATGCTTTGCCCTTACCCTAATGTCTGATGCCCTCATGCTCATCTTCCCCCAAGGACTAAAGAAACATGCAGGAAAAACATGCCTGAGTCAGTTAGTTCACTCTACCCCTCAGATCCCACTCATGAGCTAGCTTTCGCTTGTAGAAGTCCAGTTCTGAACCGTGAGGGAAAGCTGAGTCTGGTACTCAGTAGCTCCTGATACATGTGAGCGCCTACACATATGTATGTGTACTATGTGTGTATCCAGTGCCCAAGGGCATTGGATCCCTTGGAATTGGAATTATGGACAATTGTGAGCCACCTAATGTTGGTCCTGGGAACTGAACCCAGGTCTTCTAGGAAGAGCAACAAGCATTGTTAAAGGGCTGAGCCATCTCTCTGACCTTCCCAAAGGAGACCCCTTCAGTATGGTTTGTTACTTACCTAGGAAGAAATCCTTTCTCTCTCTCTCTCTCTCTCTCTCTCTCTCTCTCTCTCTCTCTCTCTCTCTCTCTCTCTCCTATTCAGGATGGATGGCCTTAACTTTGATAGGCAACCCCGACCTGAAATTCTCAGCTTTCTGCCTCAGCCTCCGGAGCGCTGGAGTGCTGAGTACTACCAAATTGCTGCGACCTGTGTGGCTGAACCTTGGAAACCTGACTGGGGCGATGAAGAAAGGATGGACAAAGGTACAGAAAACTTGTATCAGGCGGCCATGTGCTCTGACTGAGATGCAGCAGCAGCTAGGAACTCATCAGGTTTAATATATACTGCTGGCGGAGGAGTCGGGTTTATTGAACACAGCTAAATGAGGAGGAGACTGGTTTAGCTAATCTCTGTAAGAGGTAGAAAGTCTACCTCTTATAGGGGAGTAGTCTCAGGCTGAAGACGTCCTGGAGGAAGAAGCTGCAGTCCACATTTTGTGAATACCCCGTCAACCACCACACACAGGCTTTGCCCTTTCCCTGAGCCTGACTGGGGTGAAGAAAGCTTCTGCTATTTCCATTGGTTTGAGACACTGAGGTCCCAGACACAGCTATGCTCTTGTCAGCGACATACATTTACTCAGGACTTCATCCACATCCCACACCGTGGGCCAGCTTCAAGAACTAAGGTCACTCACTTTCCCTCCCACAGACGGGTACCTCTGCTCCATGGCCCAGAGGACACGAAATAATCTTCAATGAGAGAAGAACACTTATAAATTAATTCCTTATGATAAATCCCAAATGCCCCTCCAAGAATGTGACTTTTCTTATTACAGTCTTTTGAAATCTCGGCTATCATTCAGAATGTCATGCAGCTTATCAATATTGTATCTCCATCATGAAACTGCAAAAAGAAAAAAAAAGTGCTTTTAGAGATCAAACAGTTTAACAGATGTGACTGCCTGGTCACAGAGCAAAGTTTCCCAAACTTGCTTTACTGTAAGTGTGTACAATTTTTTTTCCTAGCAAAAGCTGACAATCTATTCCAAAAGCAAACCTATTTTTTATTGTTAATTGGCAAATCTTTTTTTTTTTTTTTTGGCTGTTTTCGTTGTTTGTTTGTTTCTTTAAGACAAGGTTTCTATGTAGCTTTGGAGCCTGTCCTAGAACTTGCTCTGTAGAGTAGGCTGGCCTCAAACTCACAGAGCTCAACCTGCCTCTGCCTTCTGAGTGCTGGGATTAAAGGCGCGCGCCAGCATCACTGCCCAGTTGATTGGCAAATACAAAGCAAATAGTCCCAAAGATAGAACGACCTAACCTGGTGGGAACTAGGGTGAAGCAATTGGGTACTAGAACCAGAAGATGTCTGGATGGGACACAGCCCTGAAAACAGAGACAGGATGATAAGAGTGTTCCAGATGTCTCCTTTTCTTGACCCCAGTTTTGATTCCAGTTCTCATACAGAAGCCTGAACGCAGAAGGCTGAAAAGCTTGGACACCAAGCAGGGAGAAGTTCAGTGGTAGTAGTTGATGGCACAAGCTGGGGACAAGTTTAGGATTTCTAATGAGTCTGGGGTGACCTTGGGGGAACCGGGTCCAGAAGCAACTCAAAGATGCAACACTTCTGCTCATGCCCACACCCTCCCTTCCTCCCTGCTGAATGACCACGCGCATCCTGAGAGCACACTTGTCAACACTTGGCAGGCAGTCTCCAAAGGCTGCTCTGGCTCCATCATATCCATGCTTTCTATTTTCTGCACATCAGCTGGATTCTGCTGCTGGAGGCTCCACAATGGGCCGGAGGCATGGGAAATTTAAATGCTCACGCCGACACTTTTCCACGGGCCTGTGCCCCCTGCAAGCCTTTGGTTATCCCCCTTTACCATGGATTTGTCACAGAAATGCCCTGTCCAGACTCTGATATGGTTTCCTATTCTATGTTCCCAGTCCTCTGTGGCGACTGGCGCTCCTACCCCCACCGCCAGCAAGTGTCCCCGTGTCCTCAGCCGCTCTCCTTAACATTCTTTTGCTCTCCAGACTTGCACTGACAGCCCAGGCTCCCCAGCAGCTGTCTCTAGTGGAGTCTGTTTATTTGATCACAACACGTGTAAGCTCATAGCTCACTGTCAGGAGCAGTGTGGGGAACTTTATGTCCTGTTACTTCTACCACTTGCTTATCTAAACACTCTTGTTCCTGGGTGGCAACCGTGATGAAAACTCCAATAGGGCACGAAAGCTGCCCTGCCCCGAGTTTGTGCTGTCTGTTGGAATGCTCCTGGGAAGAATACAGAAACCTTGATAGGTGGTGAATTTTCGCTTGTCCATCTTAAGTGGTTTGTGACAGTATCTAATATTCACTTCTATGTTCTACCCACTCTACTATTTATTTATTATCTTCTCAACGAAGGTCAGATTTCTAACTTCTTTGTCTTGTCTAAAAATAATCTTCCTTCTTAATTCTCTGATGGGGAAGCTCTGTTACCCAGTCACGCCTAGTTAAGGCGTGGCTACCTGGAGCCCAGGAAGAAAAACTGGGATGGACCAGGTGAATATTCTCTGGGCGATTCCCGCCAGACATGTAGGAACTCCGACTTCCCATTCTTGTGGCATGGGTTTCCCCTTATAACAATTAAAAATATAATTGTTTATCTTTAAGCTGGCCTGGTTATTTCCTGAATAGAGCTAGCCTCGACAATTCTCCAGGTTGATAGGACTTCCCTGAGTGAGACCTACCTTCTCTTCCTCATGAAGGAGGCATCTGTTTACTTACAAGGCCTTCAGATTCCTCCAGCTCTTTAACTACAAACTGAATTCGTGATCCCTTCTCTGAAAACCTCTCTATTATTGGCCACCCCAGGAAGTAGAACACAGCTATCCAAACCAAAACTCTCAAAGGCCCTTGCCTCTCAAATCTCAAAACTATGTCCTTTCAATTCTTCCTCGAGTCCTTAGAGCCTGAGTCTTGACCATTCTGTCCTATATCCTAGAGGTTCTCAAAGAAAATGTCCTAGACCATGGCTGTGTCTGCATGCACTCCAAGGGCAGAATTGAGCATGCATATTGGATATGGTATGATAGAACCATAAAGATGAAATATTTGCTCTCTAGCCGTTGACAAGAAAGTTTTGTCCATTCGGCCCTAGATCTATGCTATTGCAGGAATCTCCTCAAGTCCTACATTAAAGCTTCCCAGAGTCACTCTCTACAGAACAACTGACCATCTTTTTAAAAGCTTCACAGCCCTGCTAGCACCTCTGAAAGTGAGAAACAGCTATTTAGCTATGGCTGTGATAAAACACCATGACCAAAACAATTTAGAAAAGAAAGTATAACCAGGTGGTGGTGGGTTATACTTTTAATTCCAGCATTTGGGGGAGGGGTGTGGGGAGAGGCGGCAGAGGCAGGCAAATCTCTGTGAGTTTGAGGCCAGCCTGGTCTACAAAGTGAGTTCCAGGACAACCAGAGATACACAGAGAAACCTGCCTTGAAAACCAAAACAAACAAACAAACAAAAAACACAAAAAACAAAGCAAAACAAAAAAAGAAAAAGTATTTAGCTGGGTTCAGAGGATTAGAGTTCATGATGGCAGACTATAGGCATGGTGACATGAACAGCTGAGAGGTCACATCTTGAACCACGAACAGGAGGCAGAGCACACTGGAAATGGCACTGAATCTTTTGAAACCTCAAAGATAGTCTCAGTGACACACCTCCTCCAACAAGGCCACACCTCCTAATCATTCCCAGACAGTTCCACCAACTGGGGGCTAAGTATTCAAAGATATGAGTCTTTTGGGGGTCATTCTCATCCAAACCACCAGATCTTACACACTCTGGCCCCAAGTTCCCAATTGCAGAAGTGTTCTTTGCCTTTCCATCTTTCTAACGGACCAGGATGCCGTTTCATTCCCCAGAACTTAGAAGTTTTTGTTTCCTTTGCCACGAGCAATATTTTCCTCTTTTATCTTGCCCTTCCTCTAGTTCCTTCTTCTCCAGGACTCTGACTAACTCTCACCTCCTCCAGGAAAACTGTCCCCCCACCCCGTTAGACTAGATGCCCTACTCCATGACAGTGCTTTTATATTAGAACTCTTATTCAACTGCTCTTAATTCCTGATGCAATTTCCCACTTACTATTTACTTTTTTCCGGTAGAGCGCAAGTTTCATGATAGGAACTATTGTATTGAACTGATTTAGAGAAGTGACTTCCAGTGACTGGCACCTGGTGGCTGCTTAGAAAATATTTGTTGAAGAAATTGGTGATTAACAATAATCTCACAAGGCTGTGATAGGGCAATAGGAGGAAAAATACACATACTATTTAGTTAATTGCCAGGTACTTGTAAAAGTTAGATAACATTTAAAAAATAATTATTGTGCTCTTTTTTAAAAATTAGTTCTAGACTCCTTTATTGTCGGGGGAAAGATATCTGCCTCAACAGCATTTTGCTCTTGCCATATGTGACCTGAATTCTTCTTTGGTTGATTTCTTCTGCTTAGCAGTCTGCAGCAAGCATATTTAGTTGTCCATAAGGTGAAACCTTTGAAAAGCCAGTATGTCAAAACCTAGAAGCCTAAAATCACACTAATGTGTGGTTCCTGGGCTCAACTATCCCTGTTTGCCCTCCATTGACTCCGCCATTTTCTCCTCAGCTCCGGGCCCTGGAGGCACAATTGAACCTCATGTTCTGCTCCTTTAATTTCTGCTTTCTGTCTGGGTTGGAGCAGTAGATACCATTGGTCAAAGACTAGAGGTAGGAAATCAAGGAGAAGGCAGCTGACTCCTTCCCAGACTCCAGCTTCTTCTCTGGGTTATGGGTTGGTGGTGTGATCTGCTTTTCTCCCTAAGGTCATAGTTCCGATCAGAACTTTTCTAATCTGTCATTTCAAGCACCATCTCTTATTACTTTTCTTTTGTATTTTGAGAAAGAGTCTGGCTATCTTGTAAACAAATTTTCCACCTTCCTCTTCCTTATCTGAAGTGTGAGTATTGCAGGCATGAATTTGTAGGCCCACCTGGCTACTTACAGGCCGTCTCTGTACAGATTCCTTCCTCGTACTTATTCTGCCCCAGGGCAGCCGCAGCTCCCTGCTCTTGCTACCTCTGGCGTACTTCATCCCCCTTGCTTTCCCTTCACTGTTCTGTCAACTACGCTCTCTTTAGTTATTCTCCCTTGACTATGCTTTTGCTCTCTGTCAGGAGCCCCCAACTGATTCAATTCCATTGCCTAAACAAATATCATGAAGTGGTTCTCATATGTCTCTATGCTTCCTCTAAGCAAGCCAGAAAGTCGGGTTGGTGTCTCCTGAGCATAGGAACCCATTATTCCCATTTCTCTAGTAGGCAACCAGCATCTGGAAGCAATCAAGGTGAGGGATGTACCCAGACTTCTAGTGGTTGACAGTGGCAGAGTCACAGAGCCCCTCAGCTCCAAGCCTCACCTGCTAAACTGATAGCTGCCCCCCAGCTGCTTCCCACCCTGGGAACCGCTCATCAAAGGCCAGACAGCTGGCATCCCAGATAAATCTTCTGTGGCGGTAAATCCTCTACAATGAGTGTAATCCAGGTAAACTCTTAAGCTGGCGAGTGTGCAGCTGGCTCTGTGCCCCAGTTTAGAGCAGGTTCAGGAAGCATTCCCAGATGGCTCCGGGATGCCGCTGTCTTTTCTGGCTGCATTCCCGAGGTAGGTGGGTAAACACACACACAGGTCTCCTAGCTGCAAATCCAAGCAAAGAGCACATTGTCATATCTTTAGCAAGTGACAACAGACAAAACACCCGTGGTCAAAGGACCAGCTAAAATAATTCCCTCTTTAGAGCCAGGGTGCAAAGTCCTATTCTCTTAATGAATCAACTATCCTTAAAAATGATTCCCCAAGGGGTCTAGCAAGTTACAGATGTACCAATATTCCATTTTACATCCCAACTTTTTCCTCAGAAAAGTAAGGTTCTACCCATTGGTAAAAAGAGAAGCAATCCCCCATTAGAGTAAGCTGAAAAAAAAAATGTTCTGGGGATTAGTTAGTGGATATGAACACCTGTTGTGCAATTCTGAGAACCTGGGCGTGGTTCTTGAGCCCTCAAAGAAGAAGAAAACATCCTCCGATGTGCGCCTGCCCCATGTACACATGTCATATACACATACACAGTAATAAAAATAAAATGAAATAAGCAAAGGGACCTTCATTTCCTCAGCTGTGAAATGGGACGGTGATTGAGTTTACCTGTGTGTGCTAGTTTCGGGTCATCTTGACACAAACTGTAGTCATTTGACACAAGGGAACAATAAGCTCCACAAGATCAAGCTGTAGACAAGTCTACAGGGAATTTTCTTAATTAATGATTGATGGGGGAGGGAACAGCCCACGCAGGGTGTCATCTCCAGGATTGTGGTTCAGGGTTCTATAAGAAAGCAGGTTGAGCAGACCATGAGGAGCAAGTCAGTAAGCAGCTCCCCTCTATGGCCTCCGCTTCAGCTCCTGCCTCCAGGTTCCTGCCCTGTTTGAGTTCCTGTCCTGACTTTCTTCAGTGATGAACAGCAATGCTGAAGTGTAAGCCAAATAAATTCTTCCCCTCAAGTTGCTTTGGTTATGACATTCCATCATGGCAAAGAAACCTTAAGACACCACCTCATAGGGTTTACATAGAGATTATATGAGTCATACTGAAGAAATTACCTTGAGCAATACCCAGTGTGTGGAAAGGATTTGAGTAAAATGATCATTTCAATAATTATCCATGTATGTTTAGGGAGATAGATGTATTTAGAATGTTGATCATTCACAGTTTGTTGACAATTGTTGTTGATGTTTTCGTGTAGGTAAAATAACTTCTAGGGTGAAATAACAGATCCTAAGAAACTCTGCTAACCCAGTTGTTAGATCAAGGGAATGTGGCCTATGCCCTCACTATCATTAGGGAAAAGATATCCCGGGGTTGTTAGTCCTTGACATTACAAAATTAATTAATTTACCAACAAATTAATTTAAAAATTATGCTCCAGCATTGATTTCTGATTTTGAGCATTGTTCTTTTGATATGTAAATGTTTAACATTTGGGGGTATCTTGGTGAAGGGTATTAGGGGGCTCTGAATGTTTTCTTAAAATTATATTTGTGTGTGTGTGGAGATTAAACTCAGGTTGTCAGGCATGGTGACCAGTGCCTTACTCACTATGCCATCTCACCACATCTCTTCTGTTTTGTTTTTGCTTTTTTAAAATATGATTTATTCTTATTTTATATTATGAGTACAGTGTTTGTGGGAGGTGGGGGAAGGTGTTATGTGGCTCAGTGGTTTAGAGTGCTGGAAAGGACCTGAGTTCAGTTCCCAGCACCCATGTCAGGCAACTCATAACTACCAGTATTCAGCTGTGAGGAATCTCACACCTTCTTCTGCCTACTCAGACACCTGTATACACACACACACACACACACACACACACACACACACACACACAGAGAGAGAGAGAGAGAGAGAGAGAGAGAGAGAGAGAGAGAGAGAATTAAAAATAAATCTTTTTCAAAAAGAAAAGAAGAATGAAAAATGAGGGTTGGAGAAATGGTTTAGCTATTAAAGGTTCATAATGAGAGAGAGAGAGAGAGAGTGCGCAAATTGACTACAAAGTACCTGTGAAATTATTTCAAAGGATGAAAGAGTCAATGAAGTTGGTGAAAGTAATGAGATATTACTGGATACATATGAGCAAGTATCACAAACCGGAAATCTTAGTTAAGGCTTCTATTGATGTGAAGAGACACCATCACCAAGGCAACTCTTCTACTGGGAAAAATATTTAACTGGGGTGGCTTACATTTCCAGAGCTTTAGTCCATGATCATCATGCTACAACATGGTGGCATTCAGGCAGACATGGTGCTGGAGAAGTAGCCAAGTGTCTTACGTCTTGATTTGCAAGCAAGAGGACGTGGTCTGTCTCACTGGGCATGTCTTGAGCATATATAGGACCTCAAAGTCCACCTCCACCGTGACACACTTCCTCCAATAAGGACACACCCATTCTAGTGAAGCCACACCTCCTAATAGTGCCTCTCCCTTTGGAAGCCATTTTCTTTCAAACCACCACACTGAGTAAAACAGTTAACATTTGGAGAAGAAAACACAAAGGGTGGTAAGAATACATGGCTTTCCGAAGTGAAGACTTAATGTCAATGAATTATATTAAAGCCCTGGGAAAATGAATGACATTTTAATATGTTTGCCAAAATTACACACAAAGTGGAGACTACTGTATCATGCAATATCGCAGAATTTTAAAGATTATGCCAGAACAATTCATAAGATTTATTCTTTTTCATTCCAAGAATGAGCAGTAGTTTGAATTATAACCTATGCTCTATTGGATGAAATAAAAATTTTCATAATTTATAGCTTCAGCTTTCATTAAATACAACTTTTTCTGAAATGTTAATCTATCCTCAGTGGCTTGACTGTAATTAATCTCTTCCATCCTCAGTGACAGGAAGAGCCAGGACTCAAATGCAAGTAATCTGACCGTCTAGGGCAGGCTCCTTACCACTGCCTTGTGGGAATGCCTCAACATGGAGGCTTTCTTTGTCTCCATTACTTGATCAAATGTCCTCCAATTATCTTAAACACAATTTGTGACAATAAGGATGTATTGTGTGCAGACTGTATGCCTGTGTGTGTTTGCCTACTGGTACACATAGGGGTGTGAACATGTGTATGTTTGTAGAGACCAGAGGTTGATGTCAAGTGTCTTTCTCTACTTATTTTCTCTTATTTTTTGAGAAAGGGTCTCTCACTGAACCTGTTGCTCAAGAATTTTACTAGATTTTTCTGGTCGGCAAGCTCCAGGAGTCTACTTGTTTCTGCCTAAGCATCAGGCTTTGATGTGGGCTCTAGGGCTCTGAACTCGGGTCCTCATAGCTTTGTTGATGATGGACAACTCTGTAAAGCAATGGAGGACAGGAAGAAAGGAAGCGAGTGTGGATGGGAACCGCATCAGTCATGCTTGCATAGCAGGTATGAAATATCTTCCCTTTGTCTAGCCCCACCCAGACTCACGGAAACTGATTTTCACTCTTAAACAGATCCATTGCATTCTACCTCAGAAGCCAACCTAAAGCCAATGAAATAACTCAAAAATAACCAATGTGTTCAAAGGATGACCTATGACTTTGACTCTTTTTTTCAATACTCAGCTTCCCTTAATGACTTCCAGCTCTCTACAAGGTGGGTACAGGCAACTAGAGAAGAGTAAGAGATGTGTACTTGAATATCTTGCCTTGATTGAAGGAGTGCCCATGTGCTTGAAGATCACCCTCCCAGGAGAAGAACTCTATAACCAGGGTCTGGGTCTCCTCCCTGCCAGGAGTTATTTTGTACTATGTATGTGACTCGTAGTCTCTCTGCCAATCTGGACTCCGGCATCTGAACTCCCGAGCTTCAGAAATGGTACTGCCATTGTTGGGTCCACAGAGGATAACATTGGCAAAGTGTTGTGAGCAGTGAGCACCCAGATCCTGAATTTCTTGTAAACAACTTGTTTTCCCCGTATCTGAGTGCTTACAGCTGCTCTGAGCATGAGACCCTCAGGAGTTCCTGATGGCAGGAGAGTGGTTTCTGGTGCGTTTGGCTGGGGCATGGCTATCTCTACATAAGCTTCCCCTGAACACAATAAAGGGGGCATTCTTGGGGCATTTTGGCATCAAGGATGACCTGTGTCTCTGTCTGTGTGTCTTTGTGTGTTTCAGTCTGCAGCCCCTTGCCCGGTTCACGAACTGTACAGAGGCGCATAGAGCGCAGGCTGGCAAAGTGTGCCGCAGGCCGGCGAAGTGTGCCGCAGCGAAGGTGTGCTTCTTCAGCTTGTCTAGTCGCTGGAAGACACCAATGATGAGATTGTAACTCATGAGGGCCTGGGTGAACTCTTGAGGAAGCAGTACTCACCACACCATCGGAGCCAAACATCTTTGCCAAAGTACTCCCCCAGATATGGCGGTGCCAATGAGGCTGTCTCCATTGGAGTACTTGTGTTTTCCTTGATCCAACCGAAGGTACTCTTGGGCATCGGGCAAAGGGTCCTTGGCCTTGAGGTCAGCAGCTAGTACCTGCTTTGTTCATGTTTTCTTCTGGAGCTGCGGTAGAAGCTCCCCACTCCCCAGCTTTTCACTTGGCCTTGGATCTCTACTTCTTTTCCTGTGGATGCTTTTCCTTTGTAGAGCTCTCTGTATATATCTTAGCATCAAGTTGGGCCATCTTCTCGCATAGTTACACCTCCCTGAAGACATTCCCATGCAGTCAAGGAACAAGCACAGCAGTTGGTATTGAAGAAGGCCTGCCATAAAGAAGATGCTGAGACCTGTTTACAGAGCCACAATTAGGTACAGGCAGCTGTGATATCAGCCAGTTCACCCACTATAAATGGCCACATCTTCCAGTGAGTGTCCAGCAGCAGCCAGAATTTGCTTCACCTCCTCGTGTGTGTTTTTCAGGGGTTTGTTTGTTGTATACGATGCCCAAGGGTGGGACAACCAGGTGCTGGCTGGAGGAGCAAGCCACTATCAGCAACACACACTCATGACACCAGCTGATCAGCTGCTTCAAGGGGACTTCCATGTGGCTTCTCGGTGCCCACAAAATAGGAGATGGCATTGCTCTTTACACAGGTGTCATTTTCCATTACGGTGACAAAAAATGCCCAGACAAAAACAACTTAAGGGAAAATGGGTTTATTTGGCTCATAACTTTAAGTTGCAGTCCAGCATTTCGGGGAAGCAAATGCAGCAGGAATTCAAAGCAACCAGTCCCATTAGAGCCACCGTTAAGGCAGAAAGCAGTGGATTAATGTATACATACCTGTGCTCAGTTTTCTCCTTCTCATTCGGTCCAAGTACCACTCAATGTAACGGTGTCACCCACATGCAGGGTGGATGTTCCCACTTGAATCCCTCAAAAAAAAATCTCTCAAGATGTGCCCAGAGGATCAACCTGATCTAGATAATCCCTTATTGAGAAAGTGGGTGATATTTACACACAGTGAAGATGACTGAACAAAGGAAAGGAAATGGACACATATGCACCATCAGAAAAGTGCTTCTCCACTTTATTTTGAGCTAGCTTTAGAAGTAGTTTTATTGCCGGGCATCAGTGGCGCATACCTCTCAATCCAGTACTCAAGAGGCAGAGGCAGATCTCTGCAAGGTCGAGGCCAGCCTGGTTTACAGAGCTAGTTCCAGGACAATCAAGGCTGTTACACAGAGAAACCCTGTCTCAAAACACACACATACACACACATACTATATTGTATATAATTTATATACATATAAATTAATAAATATATTATTTCCTGATAATGTCATACAATGTATTTTGACTCTATTCATCCCCTGCTACTCTCAACGTCCACCCACACCTCCTTACCCTGCCCTGAACTTTGCAGTTTCTTCTTTTTTTAACTAGTCCATTGAATAAAATTTGTACTCCTGTGTGGGCCCATTGCCTGGAGTGTATGTAATCAACTTACCAGGACATCCCTTAAAGAAATCTGAATCTCCCTCCCCAAGAAGCCATCATCTGTTCATAGTTTGTCAGTTAGGTGTTGGGGAACATGATCATCTTCCACTTCCGTGTTGATTGGCTTGATCTTATATAGATATTATACAAGCAACCAAAGGCTGCTGGAAATTCACAAGTTATTATTATTGTTATCCATTTTCTTATTCTTCTTGTTTCAGTCTCATATACCAAAGGCTAGCCTTGAACTCACTGTGTATCTTAGGATGACCTTTATTTCAGATTCTCCTGCCTTCATCTATCATTTCTTTTTTTATTGTTTTTATTGAGCTATATATTTTTCTCTGCCCCCCTTCTACCCTCTCCCATGGTCCCCATGCTCTCAATTTACTCAGGAGATTTTGTCTTTTTCTACTTTCCAAGTAGATTAGATCCATGTATATGTCTCTTAGGGTCCTCTTTGTTGTCTAGGTTCTCTGGGATTGTAAATTGTAGGCTGGTTTTTTTCTTTGCTTTATGTCTAAAAACCATTTATGAGTGAGTATATATATTAGTCTTTCTGGGGCTTGGTTACCTCACTCAATATGATGTTTTCTAGATCTATCCATTTGCCTGCAAATTTCAAAATGTCATTTTTTCCACTGTATAGTACTCCATTGTGTAAATGTACCACATTTTCCTTATCTATTCTTATGTAGAGGGCATTTAGGTTGTTCCCAGGTTTTGGCTATGACAAATAATGCTCCAATGAACATAGTTGAGCACGTGTCCTTGTTATATGATTGGGTGTCCTTTACCCAAGTGGTACTGCTAAGTCTTCAGGTAGGTTGTTTCCTAATTTTCTGAGAAATCACCATACTGATATCCAAAGCTGGTACACCAGTTTGCACTCCCACCAGCAATGCAGGAGTGTTCCCTTTACCACACATCCTCTCCAGCATAAGTTGTCATCAGTGTTTTTTATCTTGGTCATTCTTATAGGTATAAAATGAAAGCTCAGAGTTGTTTTGATTTGCATTTCTCTGATGACTAAGGATGTTGAACCTTTCCTTTCAGCCATTTTAGATTCCTCTGTTGAGAGTTCTCTGTTTAGGTCTGTACCCCATTTTTTTCATTGGATTATTTGTTCTTTCGATGACCAATTTCTTGAGTTCTTTGTATATTTTGGAGATCAGCCCTCTGTCTGATATGGGGTTGGTGAAGATCTTTTCCCATTCTGTAGGCTACCATTTTGTCTTATTGACTGTGTCCTTTGCTTTACAGGAGCTTCTTAGTTTCAGGAGGTCCCATTTATTAATTGTTTCTTTCAGTGTCTGTGCTACTGGGGTTATATTTAGGAAGTGGTCTTCAGTGCCAATGCATTAAGTGTTCTTCCACTTTCTCTTCTAGGAGGTTCAGTGTCATTGGTTTTATGATGAGGTCTTTGATCCATTTAGACTTGAGTTTTGTGCATGGTGATAGATATGGATCTATTTTCATTCTTCTACATGTTAATATCCAATTATGCCAGCAGCATTTGTTGAATATGCTTTCTTTTTTCCCATTTTATATTTTTGCTTCTTTGTCAAAAATCTGGTGTTCATTGGTGTGTGGATTTATATCCGGGTCTTGGATTTGGTTCCATTGGTCCTCCTGTCTGTTTTTATGCCAATACCAGGCTGTTTTCAGTACTGTAGCTCTGTAGTTGAGTTTGAAGTCAGGGATTGTGATGTCTCCAGAAGTTCCTTTATTGTACAGAATTGTTTTGGTTATCCTGTGTTTTTTGCTTTTCCATATGAAGTTGAGTATTGTGCTTTTGAAGTCTGTGAAGAATTGTGCTGGGATTTTGATGGGGATTACATTGAATCTGTGTTGTTGGGAGTTTTCTGTCCTGCCTGGTTTCTGTCCTCCCACCAGGTTCCACAGCCATTTAGCCCCAAAGAAATCACACAGAGGCCTATATTAATGATAAACTGATTGGCCCATTAGCTCAGGCTTCTTATTAACTCTTATAATTTATATTAGCCCATTATCCTTATCTGTGTTAGGCACATGGCTCAGTACCTTTCTAGTGAGGCAGTAGTCATATCTTGCTTCTTTGGTGTCTGGACAGGACTGAGGAAAATTGGCTTCCTCCTTCCCAGAATTCTCCTGGTCTCCTTGACCCACCTCTACTTCCTGCCTGACTACTGGCCAGTCAGCATTTATTTAAAACATAATTGATGGAATATAGACAATTGTCCCGCACCAAATCTGTAGATTGCTTTTGGTAAGATTGCCATTTTTAGTATGCTAATTCTACCTACCGAAGAGCATGGGAGATCTTTCCATTTTCTGGTGTCTTCTTCAATTTCTTTCTTCAAAGATTTAAAGTTCTTGTCATACAAGTCTTCCACTTGTTTGTTTAGAGTTACTCTGAGATAGTTTATGCTATTTGTGGCTATTGTGAAAGATGATATTTCTGATTTCTTTCCCAGCCCATTTATCATCTATGTAAAGGAGGGCAACTGATTTTTTTTTGAGTTAATCTTGTATCCTGCTATATTATTGAAGATGTTTATAATTTGTAGAATTTCCTTGGTAGAATTTTTGGGGTTGTTTATGTAAAGTTTCATATCATCAGCAAATAGTGAGAGTTTGACTTCTTTTCTGATTTATATTCCCTTGATCTCCCTTTGCTTTCTTATTGCTCTAGCTAGAACCTCAAGAACTATATTGAATAGATATGGAAAGAGTGAACAACTTTTCTTGTTCTTGATTTCAGTGGGATCGTTGTGAGTTTCTCTCCATTTAGTTTGATGTTGGCTGTTGGCTTGATGTATATTGCCTTTTATGTTTAGGTATGTTTCTTGTATCCCTGCTCTATCCAAGACCTTTATTATGAAGGGATGCTGTATTTTGTCAAAGACTTTTTCAGCATCTAATGAGATGATCATGTGTTTTTTTTCTCATTTTGTTTATATGGTGGACTACATTAACAGATTTTCATATGTTGAATCATCCCTGCATCTCTGGGATGAAGCCAACTTGATCATGATGAATGATTTTTCTGATGTGTTCTTGGATTCAGTTTGCCAGTATTTTATTGAGTATTTTTGCATCTATGTTCATGAGTGAGATTGGTCTGTAATTCTCTTTCTTAGTAATGTTTTTGTGTGGTTTGGGTAACAGGGTAATTGTAGCCTCATAAAAAGAGTTTGGCAATGTTCCTTCTATTTCTATTGTGTGGAGCAATTTGAGGACTATTGGCATTAGTTTTTTGTTTGTTTGTTTGTTTGTTTTGAAAATCTTGTAGAATTCTGTGCTGAAACCATCTGGTCCTGGACTCTTTCTTGGTTGGGAGAATTTTGATAACTGTTCCTATTTCTTTAGCAGTTACAGGTCTATTTAGTTTGCTTATCTGGTCGTGATTTAATTTTGGTAAGTGATATGTATTCAGAAAATTGTCTATTTCCTTTAAGTTTTCCAATTTTGTGGAGTATAGGTTTTCAAAATATGACCTAATGATTCTCTGGATTTCCTCCATGTCTTTTCTTATGTTCCCCTTTTCATTTCTTATTTTGCTAATTTGGATATTCTCTCTCTGACTTTTGGTTAGTTTGGATAAAGGTTTATCTATTTTGTTGATCTTCTTGAAGAACCAACTCTTTGTCTCATTGATTTTTTGTATTGTTTTCTTTATTTCTATTTTGTTGATTTCAGCTCTCAATTTGATTACTTCCTGCTGTCTAGTCCTCCAGGGTGAATTTGCTTCTTTTTGTTCTAGAGTTTTCAGGTGTTCTGTTAACTCACTAGTGTGGGATTTTTCCAGCTTCTTTATGTAGGGATTTAGTGCTATGAACTTTCCTCTTAACACTGCTTTCATTGTGTCTCATAAATTTGAGTATGTTGTGTGGTCATTTTCATTTGAATTTTAGGAAATATCTAATTTCTTCACTTCTTTCTTGACCCATTGATGATTCAGGCGATTCATGTTTAATTTCCATGTGTTTGTGGGCTTTCTGGAATTAGTGTTGCTGTTGAAGTCTAATTTTAAGCCAGGGTGATCTGATAAATACATGGGGTTAGTCCATTTTTTTTTTGTATATGTTGAGGTTTGCTTTGTTACCAAGTGTGTGGTCAGTTTTTGAGAAGGTTCCATGAGGTGCTGAGAAGAAGGTATATTCTTTTATGTTTGGATGGAATGTTCTATAGATGTTGGTTAAGTTCATTTGAGTCATAACATCTGTTAGTTCCCTTATTTCTCTGTTAATTTTCTGTCTGACAGACCTGTCCAGTGGTGAGAGTGGGGTGTTGTAGTCTCCCACTATTAGCATGTGGGGTTTAATGTATGATTTAAGCTTTAGAAGTGTTTCTTTTACACATGAGGGTGCCCTTGTATTTGGAGCATAGATATTTAGTATTGAGATTTAGTTCTTGATGGATTTTTCCTGTGACTAATATGAAATGTCCTTCTTTGTCTCTTTTGATTCTCTTTTGATTGATTTTAGTTTGAAGTCTATTTTGTTAGATGTTAGGATAGCTACATCAGCTTGTTTCTTAGGTCCATTTGATTAGAAAACTTATTAACCCTTTACTCTGAGGGGATGTCTGTCTTTGAGGTTTAGGTGTGTTTCTTGTATGCAGCAGAAGGATGGATTCTGTTTTGTATCCAATCTGTTAGCCTGTGTCTTTTTATAGGTGAGTTGAGTTCATTTATATTAAGGGATATTAATGGCCAGTGATTGCTAGATCTTGTTATTTTAGTTTTTGTTGTTGGTGATGTTATTATGTGTGTTTTTCCCTTCTTTGGAATTTGCTGCTGTGAGATCATCTGTTGTCTGTGTTTTTGTGAATGTAGCCAACTCCTTGGGCTGGAGTTTTCCTTCAAGTACTTTGTGTAGGGCTTGGTTTGTGGTTAGGTATTGGTTAAATCTGGTTCTGTCATGGAATATCATATTTTGTCTGTTTATGGTGATTAAAAGTTTTTCTGGATACAGTAGTCTGGGATGGCATCTGTGGTCTCTTAATGTCTGCATAATGCTTTACTGGGACCTTCTGGCTTTCATTGTTTCCATTGAGAAATCAGGTGCGATTCTGTTAGGTCTGCCTTTATATGTTACTTGGCCTTTTCCTTTGCAGCTCTTAATATCCTTTCTTTATTCTGTGTGTTTAGTGTTTTGATTATTATATGGTGAATGACTTTATTTATTTTTAATCTAGTCTATTTGGTGTTCTGTAAGCTTCTTGTATCTTCATAGGCATGTCTTTCTTTAGGTTGGGAAAGTTTTCTTCTATGATTTTGTTGTATATATTTTCTGTGCTTTTGAGTTGAACTTCTCCTTCTTTTACCCCTATTTTTCTTAGGTTTGGTCTTTTCATGGTATCCCATATTTCCTGGATATTTTGTGTTAAGCTTTTGTTAGATTTAATGTTTTCTTTGTCTAATGAGTCTATTTCCTCTACTGTATCTTCAGTGCTTGAGATTCTCTCTTCCATCTCTTGTATTCTGCTACTTATGCTTGCATTTGTGGTTCCTGATCATATTTTCATAATTTCTGTTTCTATAATTCCCTCGGTTTATGTTTTCTTTATTGTCTCTATTTCAGTTTTCAAGTCTTGAATTGTTTTTTTCGTCTGTTTGTTTGCTTTTTCTTGATTTTCTTTAAGCAATTTGTTGATTTCTTCTAATCTTTTGTTTGTCTTTTCCTCCATTTCTTCGAGGGAATTTTTCATTTCCTCTTAAGGGCCTCAAACATTCTCCTTAAGTTATTTTTAGGTCGTTTTCTTCTGTTTCATCTATATTTGGTTGCTCAAGCCTTGCTGTTATAGGGCCACTAGTTTTTATTGGTGTCATGTTGCTCTTTGTGGTATTGTATTCTTACCTTGTCTACCCATCTTTGGTGATCAATCTTCCAGGTGCCAGTGGATCCAAGACTCAGACAGTTGCTCCTGTGGTGCAGTCAGGGCCATGGTTTCAGTCACCCCACATGTCACTTGATGTTCCCAGAGGTGGCTCATTTCTCTCAGGGGTTGCTTTGCAATCCTGGGGGTCAGGACTGCTCCCACAGAGGTTGCTTACTTGGGGCTGCTCCTACTGAGATTACTGCCGTGGGCCTGCTCTGGTAGAGGTTATTCCCTCAGGCCTGTTCCTGTGGAGGTCGCTGCCTCAGGTCTGCTCCCGTTGAGGTCACTGGTTCAGGCTTGCTATGGTGGAGGTTGCTGGCTTAGGCCTGTTCCCACAGATGTCCCTGACTCGGGGCCTGCTCCCTTGGAGGTCCCTCACTCATGCTCAGACCTACAGAGGTCTCTGGCTTGGGTCTGCTCCCTTGGTGGCCTCTCCCTTGTACCTGGTCCTGTGGGGGTTGATGCCTCAGGACTGGTCCAGCTGAGGTCGCTGGCTCAGGGCTGTTCCCACAGATGTCCCTGGTTTGGGCCTGTTCCTGCAGAGGTACCTTGCTGGGCCTGGTCCCTGCAGAGGTCTCTGGCTCAGGCCTGCTCCCTCAGTGGTCAATCCCTTGTACCTGCCCCCATGGAGGTTATTGCCTCAGTCCTGCTCTGGCTGAGGTCACTGGCTCAAGCCTGCTCATGTGGAGGCTGGATTGCTGCCTCAGGCCTGCTCTGGTGGAGGTCGCTGTCTCAGACCTGTTCCTGTAGATGTCCCTAGCTTGGGCCCTGACCCACAGTGGTCTCTGGCTCAGGCCTGCTCCCTCAGCCTATCTCCCACCTCTTAAGTTCAGTCCCACAGGGATTGATTTGGGCAGCTCTGGGCATGAAGGTCCTCATGTAAGAGTCTCCTCCTCCCCACCCCTCCCCCTTGATATTGGGTCTTGCTATGTAGCCCCAACTAGTGTTATACTCAATATGTAGCCCATACTGACCTCAAACACATGGCAAACCTCATGCCTCAGGCTCTTGGAAGCTTGGATGACAGGCATTTGCTACATTTGGTGAGACTGCTTTGAAGGACTCCAGGTACAGCACACCCTACTTTTCTAGTTTTGCAGAAGGCCCTCTGTGTCTCATCTCTTCGTGTTCCTCCTCTGCCTGCCCTTCCCAGCGCACTGCCTCTGGGTTCCTTGTCATGTTGGTCTGCAATTCCCAGGAAAACATTTCCTTCTCTCTGTAGAACTGAGAGTCCCCCGAGAATTCTTCCTGAGAGAGTCACAAGGGCAAGTTCAGTCTCCTTGCCAGCCCCACGCCTGTGAACAGCGCGACACCATATCCCATGGGAGTCTTCCTCATAATTCCCTACCAAGACTAAGGAATAAGGTTCAACCTGTCTCTCTCCCCCCCCACACACTTTTCTTGGTTTCTCAAGGAAAATCCTTTGTTATGAAGGTAGACCATCAGCCCCAGAACTAAAGTTTAGCAGTCATCCTGAGCCAATGTCAGTACTGTAGTTGCATCTTTCTGTCTGGTGTAGCCACACCACCAGGCAGGGAGGCTGACCTTCACAATGCACTGGATTTTGCTATGTCTGTGGCCAGGTGTGATTAGCCACCTCATTCAACCAAATGGAGGAAGGGTTTGGTCAATGCACCCTCTGCTAGCAGTTTCTCAAAGGGCCTGGCAGAGCTGGGAAGAGCTGTGTAAGGGCAATATACTTCCATAGCTTGCTAGAAGGTGAAGCATCCTGACTTCAGTGTTTCAGGGTCATGGTCTATGGCAGCTTCCATTGTGTGTTGCTGGTCAAGAAGCTCTGCCATCCACCTGGCAGCAGAGTTACGTCGGTCCAGCAGGTCAGAAGACATGGGTCCACGTTATCCATCTGAATAAGAAGAGAAAACAGGTGCTGATACCTGGAGAGGCAATGGAGTAGAGGTCAGGGCAGCTGAGCATAGGGGAGGGGCTGGGAGGGCAAGCACTGAGTTGGGGGGGGCGTGATGAGCTAAGTAAGCTCCTGGGCAGAAAGGAAGGCAGGGAAGCCACTGAGCAGAAAGGGGAGGTAAGGTCAGCCATTGAGCCAAGAGGCAGGGAAAGGTGGATGGCCCTCGGGAGATGGGATAGATAGTGGGAGTGAGATAAAGTACCAGGCAGGTCGGGTTCCGTAAAACAAAGCTACTACCTTTGTGCTGAGAAGTCTCTTGCTCCTTCTCCCTCTCTTAGGAATTCTGCCAGATATAAAGTCAGAGGCACCCTAAAAGCAAAGACCTTCCTAGTTCAGAAAAAAAAAATGCTTATTATAAGCAGATATGGCACAGTGCCAACTTCCCATGGCACCTCAGTGACAGAGCTACAGACAGTTTCGCAGGGTACTCTGGCTGTCATTGCTCAAAACAGGAGAATCGCTCACAGTCCCCACTGGAATTAGTGGTTGAGAACCCTTCCTGAGAGAGCCGCAAGGACAAGGGCAGTGTCCTTTCCAGTCACGTGCCTGCGAACAGCATGCTGTCACATCTCATGGGAGTCTTTCTTACAATTCCTGGCCAAGGCCAAGGAATAAGTTTCATTCACACACACACACACGCACACAGACACACACACACACACACACACACACACACACACACACACACACACACACACACACACACTTTCTTGGTCTCCCTTGCCCCCTAAAAACCAAACCTTTGGTTGAAGGATAGAAAAATAACCTCAGAACTAATGTTTAGTGGGCTTCCTGAGCCAAGGCCAACACTGAAATCATGTTACTCATTCTGGTCTGGCCATGCCACGGGAGAGGGAGGCTGACCTTCACAATGCACTGGGTCTTGCTACTTCTGTAGCCAGATGCCTGGTAATGTTTACATAACACTGGTTTTCATAGACTCTTTCCAGAATGGACCCTATAGGCACTAAGAGCATCAGCCAAGACAATATTTTCCTATTCTTTCTTTGTGTATGTGTGCGTGTGTGTTCATGTGTCTGTGTATGTATGTACATGCATGTGCACACTTGTGGAGGCCAGAAGTCAAAATCAGTTGTTGTCTTCTATTGCCCTCCACCTTATCTGCTGAGACAGGCTTTTTCTCTGAACTGAGAGCTCACCAAGTGACTAGGCTGGCTGGCCAGTGATCCAGGATCCCCAAGATCCACCTCTCTCCACTGCCTCAGACCACCCTCCTCACTCCAAGCACTGGGGTCATAGACACATGCCACTGCCCCAGGCTTTTATATAGGTGCTGGAGCTCTGAACTCGTGTCCTCAGGCTTGGGCACACACGGCACTCCCCTCTAGCCCTACTTACGTTCTTCCTAGTGATTAAAAACTCTAAGTTCCTCGAAAGACATCTACTGATCTAGAAATGAAGATGACGACACGGAGAAGGGGGAGGGGGAGGAAAGCACAGTTTCTCCCTTGTCCTCACCTGTTGTCTTCCCACAATGCCCTCCGTGTTCCCGGAGCTCACAGCCCCAATAGGGGCTGGGGCAGAGGAGCGCACTCTCTGCTGGAATGATGGAACCAGGCCTTGCCAGCACTAGAAACCCCTGAGAATCTCTGCAGTTTGAAGACAGAAATAGTAATGCCTCAGGAACGAACATGATTTATAAAGGGTCACCATTGCCTCATAAGAGGTGTGAGAATACTTTCTTGAAAGTAGTGGAAGACTGTCAAAGCCCTTTTTGCATCTTGGGAATTAGCCATGTGTCATCCTTGGTTCCAGAGTAGCTTTTCCACTTAAGAAAGGTAAGTAAGGCTGGGCGGAGCTGGATGAATGGCGCAGCCATATTTAATTGAGATAGTTGGACGGCAGCCCAGCAGCTAGGTAGTGGTGTAGAGTAGCAAGGTAAAGAGATGATGGAGAATTCACCACCAGACTGTGAGCTCTTTCCTTGAATGAGACAAACATCGCGCACTGAGTGGCGTTAGTGGAGCCCAGCGCAGAAGCCTCCAGGGTGGGCTCTCTCTCAAGACAGCTGGTGAGGGCTGGCTCCCAGGCCTAACCTTAAACACACAGGCCGTCTGCTGTAAATCAAGTAACTTCCTGGAGGGCCTTGCTGTCTCATCTCAACTCCACAGTAGGACCCTTGGGACTGACTAAACAAAGCCAAATTTCAAATGGATGGAAACTTCATGGCTGGTCTCCTTTCCCACGTGGCTGCCAGTGCTTGCATAGTGAGCAGACCAATCAAAATAACTTTCATCTGGCTAATTAGAAAAACGACTCTCCTTCCAGGGAGACCTCTTGAGATGAGAAAAGGTAGGTCTCCCATGGAGTGTTAACAGCTCAGGCCTGCAGCTGTGGGGAGTCCAGCTCTTGGACCAGCTCACTCTCTCTTTCAAACCCTGGAGGCCTTTCAGCGCCCCTGCTCAAATATCTGTGGGGTTCTTAGCATAGGCCAGGCCCTGTGCCACAAACCTGGGGACACCCAAAGTCTTGACTGTGTAAGAGGGTAGGTAAGTGCTCATGAGCCTAAATGGGACCCTTTTGCATCCACACATGGTCCTCTGTTTGGACTTCTCTGTTCTTCAAACCTTTGCTATTCTAAAACAAGGTAGCAGTCAAGGAGAAACCGGTCTGTCCTCAGCTCCACACTGAGCATGTAAGATGAGTAAAATCACTAAGCCTCCTCCTGTGGAATCTCCATCTATAAAAAGAGGCTGCAGATATCCTGGGACACATCCCAAGATCGTCTGTGAGAGAGTTTGGAAGCAAACCTGTAAGTGCGATGCAACTACAGCTTCTCACAGACCCAAATCCATCCTCGTACAGAGCCTCCCATTTAGTTCCTGGCTGGTCCCTGGGCAAGCACATTTGGGGCATTTTCCACAAAGACAAATACCAAGGGCGACAGGTTAGAGAGCCTCACTTCATCTATTAACGGGGTCTGAGCTGGCTAACCCAGAACTCAAGGTGAGAGCACGCACTCAAGCTACAGTTCACCCGACCCAGAAGACAAGTGAACTCACAGGGCAAGCGAGAGTACTTCTTACATTTTCTAATCAGCTTTTAATGTGTCTACCCTAGCACCAAGATAGAAAATTACATGTTTTCAGCTCTTCCAGTGTTTTATTTTGTCATAATTTAACGCTTATTTTTAGATGCACCTTAATAGTATCACAATGTTAAGTGACTGCCAGTCACTAGTAATTGCTAAGACTCTTTACAGTTTGAAGATGCAAACAGTAAAGTCTCAATAACTAATATACAAATAGTAATGCCTCAATAACTAATATGATTTATAGCATTTTGATTTTTTTTCATTTCTGGGGTCGTGGCATGGCTCAAAAAAAGTTGGTTGCGTTTTCTGATACAATCCTTCCCTAATTTAATAACCCAAGATCTATCTCATACATTTCTCTTTATTATAAATAGTAATTGCTTATCAGGCCATAACTTATACATCCAAATGAATCTCTTCCTTCCAGAAATAGCTAAAGGAAAAAAATCTTAAGGTTGCTTTTTTTTTTAATGTACTGATGAGGACTGATCCAAGAAAACTATTTTAAAGTTTGTTGGCTTAAAAGTACAAATTTGACTGTATTAGAACCAATGGCTGTATTTTGTCTGCACCACAATTCTCGTTCTAAATACAACTGGGTTCATTCAAAACAGTCACTGCTTAGTGCGTAGGTAGTACTAGCTGCCAACCAGAATTCACCCAGCAATTCAGGACTTGCTGACTGAAGACAGGTCAGGTGAAAAAAACATGTAAGACAAATAAAAGATCCATATGCCTTGAACAGCTTCGTACAACACCCAAAGGGCAGGTTTTACCCTTGAGAACTCTCTGAGGGTGGGTACTGGGCAATCAAATCAAGGTCTTGGCTATCCTAGGCCAGCACTGACATGAGCAACAGCTCCAGCCCTTGACTTTGTGAGACAATATCTCACCATGTGGCTCAAGCTGACCTTGATCTTGCTATGTGGCTGAGATTGTCCTCAAAAACTTCCACCTCAGCTCCCGAATCAACATTCAGATTATAGGTGTGCACCAGCATATTCACTTAGAGAACAAGTGAGAACTGTTAATCTTAGATAATTTTATTAGAAGAACTGGGGCGGTGGAGACTGGATCCCTCGGAGAACACATAGCTTCCAGTGCTTGCTTTCCACATAAGAAAAGCAGCTAGAGGGCTTAGGATGTTTTGCAGTTATTACAGCTTCATTTATCTTACCCATAATAATATTTTACAATTGCAGCTGATATCACCATTTTCCATATCATCGATAAAAAGATAACTGTTAACCAATGACCAGGCCCATCCCTCATATTTAAAGTCAGAAAGCAATGTATCCAAAGTGTATGGTTTTGCTTGTATTTCTTTAATTCTGTTTGTGTGGCCGCCAGTGGATCTCACGACATTTGAAGCTGTTCTACACCACTGCTTCCCACCATTAGCCAAATGTCTCCCTGTTGGCTCTCATGACAGACAGACAAGTCTGCTGGACAGTTCCAGATGTTGGCCTGAAGTTCTTTTCCAAATTGCCCAATAGCATTGACCTCCTTGCCCCAAAGAATAGACTTACTTATATAGTGTTTGGATCCCATACTCTGGGTTATGAGAATCTGTTCTTCCATTAATGACTGTGCGGGCTACTCTTGGGTCAACTTGACACAAGCTAGAGTTATCTGAAAAGAGGGAACCTCGATTGAGAAAATGCCTCCATAAGACCCAGCTGTACGGTATTTCTTTTTTTTTATTTAAAAAATTTCCTTTTCATTTTGCATTTCAACCTCAGTTCCCCCTTCCTTCCCTCCTCCCACTCCCTACCTCCCTCTCTTTTCACCCTCCAGCCACTCCTTGGAGGGTGTAAGGCCTCCCTTGGGAAGTCAACAAATTCTAGCATACCCGGTTAAGGCAGGACCACACCCCTCCAGGCTTCATCAAGGCTGAGCAAGGCAGCTTGCCATAGGGAATGGACTTCGAAAAGCCAGTTCATGCACTTGGGATAAATCCTGGTCCCATTGCCAGAGGCCCCACAAACAGATCAAGCCACATAACTGTCTCCCACATTCAGAGGGCCTAGTTCGGTCTTACACAGGTTCCCCAGCTGTCAGTCCAGAGTCCGTGTCAGCTCAGGTCAACTGTCTCTGTGGTTTTCCCCATCTTTATCTTAACTCCCCCTTGTTCATATGATCCTCCTTCCCTCTCTTCAGCTGAACTTCAGGAGCTTAACCCAGTGCTTGGCTATGGATCACTGCATCTGCTTCCATCAGTTACTGGATGTAGGTTCTATGATGACAGTTAGGGTAGTCACTGATCTGAATACAGATGAAGGCCAGCACCTTCTCCACTATTGTGAGGATTCTTAGCTGGGGTCATCCTTGTGGATTTATGGGATTTTCCCTAGCACCAGGTTTCTCCATAACCCCACAGTGGCTCCCTCTATCCAGATACCTCTTTCATTGCTCTCCCTCTCCATCCTGCCCCCAAATCGGCCATCTCAATCCCTCATGTTCCCATGGTGCATCCCCTCCCTTCTACCCCCTCCCATTCCACCCAGCAGATCTTAACTATTTCCCCATCCTGGGGCCCTCCATGTGTGTCCTCTTAGAGTCTTCCTTTTTACCCAGCTTCTCTGATGCTGTGGATCTTCACTAACCACACATCTGACAGAGAGCTAATCTGATAGAGAACTGAAGAAACTAGACATCAAACTACCAAATAATCCAATTAAAAAATGGGGTACAGATCCAAACAGGATTCTCAACAGAAGAATTTCAAATGACTGAAAAACATTTAAGGAATTGTTCAGCATCCCTAGCCATCATGGAAATGCAAATCAAAATGACACTGAGATGTTGTATGAGAAGGCTGCTCATTCATTTCCCGGCCAGACTCCCGAAATAATCACACATAAACTGTATTAATTAAGTCACTGCTTGGCCTATTAGCTTATGCATATTGCTAGCTAGCTTTTACGTCTAGATTTAACCCATTTCCATTATTTTACATTTTATCATGAGGCTCGTGGCCTACTGGCAAGATTCTGGCTAGCAGCTTGCGTCTCCTGTGGCAGCTCCATGGGTCTCTTGACTCCTCCTCCTTTCTCCCAGCATTCAGTTTAGTTTTCCCCACCTAGTTCTACTCTGCCCTATCGACAGGCCAAGGCAGTTTCTTTACTCATTAACCAATAAAAGCAACACACATACAGAAAGACTTCCCACATCACTGAGATACCATCTTATACCTGTCAGAATAGCTAAAATCAAAAACACCGATGACAGCTTATGTTGGAGAGGATGTGCAGTAAGGGAAACACTCCTCCCTTGCTCATGGGAGTAAGAACTTGTATAGTCACTCTGGAAATCAGTATGGTGGTTTATCAGAAAACTAGGAATCAACCTACCTCAAGACCCAGCAATATCACTATTGGGCATATACCCAACAGATGCTCAATCACAGCACAAGGACACTTGCTCAGCTATGTTCATAGCAGCATTATTCATAGTAGCCGGAACCTGGGAACAACCTAGATGCTCCTCAACTGAAGACTGGATAAAGAAAATGTGGTGTGTTTATACAATGGAGTATTACTCAGTGGTAAAAAAATAATCACATCATGAAATGTGTAGGCAAATGGATGGAACTAGAAAAAAAAATCATCCTGAGTGAGGTAACCCAGACCCAGAAAGACAAACACATTATATACTCACTCATAAGTGAATATTAGATGAAAAGTAAAAGATGAACAGGCATTTTCTTAATTAGTGACTGACAGGGGAGGGCCCAGCCATTTGTGGGTGGTGCCATCCCTGGGCTGGTTGTCTTGGGTTCTATAAGAAAGCAGGCTGAGACTGGTAGTGGGGTTGCATGCCTTTAATCCCTGCACTCAGGAGGCAGAAGCAGGTGGATCTCTGTGTGTAGCATGAGAGCTGGGCTTGTCAGGGTTTATGTCCTGCCCGGTCCCCCAGCCATTTAATCCCAGAGAAAATCTCACAGAGGTCTCCATAAATTATGAACTGATTGGCCCATCAGCTCAGGCTTCTTATTAGCTCTTATAGCTTATATTAACCCAATATTTTAGTATATGTTAGCCACATGGCTCAGTACCTCTTTCAGTGGGGCAGGTCACATCCTGCTTCTTCGGTGGTCTGGGCAGGAGTGGGGAGGAATTTTCTTCTTCCCAGAATACTCCTGTTCTCCTTGCACCACCTCTACTTCCTGTCTGGTTTTCCCACCTATACTTCCTGCCTGGCTAATGGCCAATCAGCATTTATTTAAAACATGATTGACAGAATACAGACAATTCTCCCATACCATCTGTGAGTTTGAGGCCAGCCTAGTCTACAAAGCGAGCTCCAACCAGACCTGTTTCACAGAGAAACCCAACCTCAAAAAAATTAAAAAGAAAGAAAGAAGTCAATCTGAGCATGCCATGGCGAACAAGCCATTACAAAGTACCCCTCTATAGCTCTATAGCCTCTAAAACAGTTCCTGCCTCCAAGTTCCTGCTCTGCTTGAGTTCCTGTCTTGACTTTCTTTGATGAGCAATGATGTGGAAGTGTAAGCTGAATAAACCCTTTCCTTCCCAAGTTGCTTTTATCATGGAGCTTTATCACAGCAACAGTAACCCTAAGACAACTACTTAGTTCCTTTCTGCCTTCAAGTGAGATTCTTCCTCCAGCTGGGTTCAGTCTGGTGGTAGAAGGATTAAGGGCCAGTTCGACACAGGAATGGTGACCAAGATTAAAACCATAATGCTGCTGCTTTGGCTATACCAGCACACCAAATGTTAGGAATCAGCCCATGGTCCTATGGCTGCCATGTCTGTGTGTCATTACGTAGTCTATAGCCTGTGCACATGTGCCACGCCCCCTTTAAGAGACAAGCTCATTTCTGTTCTTTTTCCCATTGCTCCTATGTAGAGGCAGGTTTTGCCTCTCTCTCTTTCCTCTTTTGCTGCTCCTGTCCCCAGAGAACAATATCCTCCTCCCTTCCCCCGCTTTCATTCCCTTTCTGTAGTGGCATTTCAATTGTCTTTTAATAAATAAAGACTGCCTGAAGATCTGAGAGTAAAACAGTCCCACTGGTCAGCCTTACACACCAGGTTATGGTAGCACACACCTTTAATCCCAGTAGCCACACTAGTTGCCATAGAAACTGGGTGCTGCACGACTTTAATCCCAGCCCAAAAGAGGAATATAAAATGGGATTGGAGGGGGAAGACAGCTCTCAGACAGTCTCATTCTGAGATTCTGGGACTCTGGATTGCTATTTCAGACTGAGGTCAAGGTAAGAGCTACTGGCTGGCTGTTTTGCTTTTTGAGTCTTCAGTTTATCTCTCTGAGTTTTTGTTAATCGTGCTTCACCTTTCTCTTAATAAAACTTCCTACGTAAGTTCTGTCTGCTTGGCGTGTCTGTCTCTCACCTGCCATGGGACTTCTTGGACCTGCCAAGGTCCAATCCTGTGCTATATGATAACACCAAATGCTCCCTGTTTTGTTATAATTGGACTTGAGACAGGGTCTCAGGCCTGCAACTCTCTAAGGCTGACCTTGGACTCCTGATCCTTCTACCTTTGCCTGTGCAGTACCAGGGTTATAGGTGTGCACCATGGTGTTCAGTCTGGAAGCACTTCATCCTCGTTGCTCTTTGTCTTCGTTGTAATGAAAGGGTGTGGCTTTCCACAGTCCCACCCGGTCTGTGGGTCTGGGTCCACATTCCCTCGGTTTTGTATGTCCTTACACATCCCTTCAGAAATACGATCTCTTCAAGAACACGATTTGTATTTTTAATATTTTATTATTTATCTATTCGTCTGTGTGTGAGTGTGTGTGTGTGTGTGTGTGTGTGTGTGTGTGTGTGTACTACACCATGGGTATGGAGGTCAGAGAACTTGCAGAAGTCAATTTTCACTGGGATGGGACCCAGGAATTGAACTCAGATCTTCAGGCTAGGTACTAGGTACTCTATGCACTGGGCCATCTCACTGGCCCCAAGTCTGGGTTTTTGTAGATTTTTTTACTTCATCATGGAGCATAATACATCATTACAGGCAGAGGTCTCTATCTATCTATCTATCTATCTATCTATCTATCTATCTATCTATCTATCTACCTATCTATCTATCTATCATCTGTCTATCTGTCTGTCTATCTATCTATCTATCTATCTATCTATCTATCTACCTATCTATCTATCTATCATCTGTCTATCTGTCTGTCTATCTATCTATCTATCTATCTATCTATCTATCTATCTATCTATCTATCTCCCAAGTGTGTGTGTGTTCACACACGCGAGCACACCTAAGTGTATATAAGAGAGATATCCTCTTTTGTAAGTTATTATAGTCCATTTTTTGTGTAAGCCATTCAGTGATGATAATGAATCAACAGACCTGGCTGACATTTCCATAAAGGAGTTAGTTCCTACTGTGAGATAAGACTAAGATTTCTAAGACTAAGATAACCAAGATTTCTAAAATAAAAGGATACTAACAGCAAAATTCCTGCAAGAAAGTCCCTATGCAGAACTCCTTAATACCATCAGACGCATACAATCACTGCCAAGATAAAGAATTAGAGTGTTTGCTCACTATGTCTTCCTCTTTTCCCAAGGCAGTCCCCACCTTTCCCGTTACCCCCACAGCCACACTGACACCCCAGAATACCCAATTAGACAGACAGTGCAGACAGAACTGTGAGCCTGTCAGGCTATTGTCAAATTTAATCCTCAGGTCCCCAGCAGTTTGCTAACTGCTTATGACTAGAGAGGGGAGAAGGCCCCAAGGCTCCCACTTTGCCTCACCCCGCAGCTGTCTATCCTTAGCAAGGTTGTCACCAACTTACGTCATGTTAATCATCTCTGTTCTTTTCCTTTTCTTTTGGTTTTTCTGTGTATCTTTGGCTGTCCTGGAACCCAGTCTGTAGCCCAGACTGCCCTCAGACTCAGAGATCCGCCTGCCTCTGCCTCCTGAGTGCTGGGATTAAAGGCGTGTGCCACCACACCCAGCCACGTTTATTGTAACCATCTCTAAACAGCATCTAGCAATGTCTTCCCCTGAATTACTGTGTTATCTTTTCAAACCTAAAACTCTGCTTTTTAAATTTAGATCCTCTGCTTCTCAAGGGTCCAGATTTTTATACAGAATTTACCATTGTTCTGCTCCCCCCCCCCCGACACACACACAGGTAAGTTTTATGTATGTATGGAAATCTCAAAGAATAAAAGCAAGCAATTTAGATGCTCGTGGTGGAGCCGAGTGCAGTAATCCTGAGTACCGCTCTCAGGCATCTCTGGTAGCTGGCAAAGCCAAGCCTCTAAGGTCCTTTGTGAGCATTGTGCATGCTTGCCAACCGCATCATCCTTTCCTCCCTCCATGGTACTGCTTAGGACATGGCAGGCAAACTCTTTGTATCACTTAGAAATACAGATGATTTTTGCTTCTTTGTTTTTTTCAATAGCCTGCTGCATCCAATTACTGCTGCTTGTATATGCATACGTGTAGGGCTATCCAACAAAGCATGGGTAATCTTCCCAGTGACCTCTATCCCAAAGAAATGTGACCCCCCGCCCACCCCCAGCCACCGTCAACTTCCAATAGCTTCTCACCTAGGGGTGGGAGGTAAGGGTGGTTCCTCCCCAGTCCTGCTACTACACATACACCAAGTAAAGACGAAATGAAGTTGGGAGGAAGATGTGTTGGGTGGAGTCCAGAGGGCTTAGAGTCAGGGAATGGGTGGTTGGTCATAACATATTGGATATACCTTTGAGTTTCTCAAAGAATAACATTTTTAAATTAATTAAATTTCTTTTTTAATGGAAAAACAGAAAGTTGTCAACCCAGGATCCTAGTGTGATAACGCTCGCTCCTACTGGCTTCAGTTCTGAGGAGGAATGAGTTTTCAATAGAACCTGTCACTTTTTACTAAGCCCTGCATAGAGGCCTGCAGCTAACCTTAGATACTACTCCCATTTTAAAGGCCAAGTACTTGAGGTTCAGAAAAGTTAAGGAACTTGCTCCAGGGCACATAAATACTATGAGCTCAAGGCTGTAAGATAGAAAAGCCAGTATTTTTACATTTCTGATGTCAAAACCCACTAGCTTGTCATATTTTTCTTTTTAAGCCTTTTGCCTAGAAAATGCCTGAGTTTGGATGCAGAAACTAACAGAATACACCTCTGATTCTTTTGCTGGGCAGTTGTCTTCACTAGATATTTGACACAGGAGAAAGAGTATGCTGCCTGATGCTTCAGACTATTTCTGTGCAGTTATTTAAATTACTGGAAAACCAGATCCTAAAGGGAGCCTGAGGGAATTCAGGGTTGATATTAGAGGAGAGACATCTCTCTTTGCTGTGGTTTTCAAAACTGTGAAAAAAAAAACACATAATAAAGACACACACAGAGAACAAACAAACATAACATTGGTTTTACTATCAAGGACACACTGAATCATTAAACATAGAATAATTGGTTTTAGTGTTAAATTGAGTGTTGAAATTCAAAAGGATGGGGGAAATTATTTCTAAATGAGCCTGGAATCCTGAGTCAGCCTAGGCTTCATAATAAGACCTTGATGTAGCAAGCTTTCTTTTCTGATTATGTTTGGATTGCCAGCCCCCAAATAATGACACAGAGACTTATTATTAATTATGAAAGCTTGACTATTAGCTTAGGCTCGTCCCACTAGCTCTTATAACTTAATTAACTCATATTTTTTAATCTACATTTTGCCGCGTTGCTTGGTTACCTCTACTCTGTACTGTATGTCTGACCTCTTCAGTGTCTTCCTGGCATTTCTTGCGCGCCTAGATTACTTCTCTTCTTCCTTTGTCTCCCCAGAAATCCTGTCTATCCTCTCCTGTCTAGTTATTGGCCATTCAGTTTTTTTTATTACATCAATCACAGCAATACATCTTCGCACAATATACAAATAGCCCACAACATTTTGACTTAAACAGAATAAAACAGAACAAACAAAGCAACAACCACAAAGGAGGAAAAGAGCATTCACATACAGAAGGAGGAGACAGCTGAAATAAACCTAACCAGGGAAATGAATTCAAGACTTAAATCCTTAAAAAGGTTTACCCTTGACCACAAGTCCCAAAGTGATGCTGGGGTTCTCTCTGTCTTTCTGGATTCTTTGACCCAAGGAAAGCAGTCGGGCAAGAGCTAGATATATGTATGGACTGGGGCAGAATGCCATGAAGAACGCTGCTCTGGTTGGGTGGTGTCATACGGTCTCTGCTAGGTGGGGTCAAGTTCCACATCGGGACATGGTAATGCCAAAACTCACCAGATAAGCTACACTTTGGGAAGAGATAAAACTCTGCAATTAACCACCGTGACTTCTCTTTTCTTCTGTTTTAACAATTCAACTACGTTACAGATACTAAATACCAATGTCATAACCTGGTGATGGCTATTGTAGTTACATAAAGTGTCATATAATTAAAAGAGAAACGGAGACTTAAAAACAAGAACATTTCAGCATACCTGGAAAGATAACCCTTAGAAGTTGCCCAAGTCGATTTTTCAGTCTTACTTGAATAATTTAAAACCCAAAGAGTAAGTGCTTGGCATTTAGAAAATACTAGATCAACACTGGCCCAATGATTGCACAAATACCTTTTCACTTAAAAAAAAAACAAACTTCCTACCTATTAATTAATTTGCATTCAAGTAAGCATCTCTCTTAGTGGACATAAGCCCATGTGGCCAATTTTGAAATATATATCCTGTATTAATTATTGCTACTCCCTGTAAATAACAGAGTTCCATAGGAATGGCTTAAAAGGTCTTTAAAGTGCTCTTGACCTTCACACATTCTTGCTATACCTGGGACGTCCTGTAAGTCTGGCTTTACTGTTGGAAGCTTTATACACATGCTGTCCAATTCAGTAGCTTCTAGTCACCGGTGATTAGCACTGGAAATATGGGTACCACAGCCAAGAAACTGTTTTTTAATATTAAGAATTAAACTTGGGACTTCATACATACTTGGCAAGTCCTGCAGCACAGAGGCACATCTTCAGGCCTTTATCTAAACCTAAGTATCCCCACGTGGCTAATGATTACCATATTAGAAAGCACAGAAGGGGAAGAAATTCAGTAATGGTGATACATGTACTTGGGAGAATCCTAGTACTTGGGAGGCAGAGGCAGGAGGATCGCGAGTTCAAGGCAAGACAGGGATAGACAGCGAGACCTTCACTCAAAAAGCAAATTGAGCAGACAGAGAAAGACAATGGGGAGGGTTGGTTGAAGACATTCCCACAAGTCGGGATGGTGCTCACTTTGCTTTGACATCCTCTGCCCTCTTGTCCGAGTTTCAAAGTTCTCTCGAGTCTCCAACCTGGCTGTGTGTCTGCCTCCCCTGGGAGACTCCACTCAGCATGTCTGCAGGGGACTGGGCATCTGTGTTTCTCCAGCTCCACAGATGATTCTGATCTGCAGCCAGGCTTGGGAACGACTCCTTTACAGAGAGACCCAAACCGACAGCCCTTGGGCCAAATACACCCTCAAAACATATGTTCATCCCACACACTGTTTTAAAATGTTTTTAATTAGTTGCCAACTTCTACAAATTGTAATGTTTTTTAATCTAAAAAGTGGATTCGAGTAAAGGCTGCCCCCTTCAGACACAGAGAAATTTCCTTTACTTAATATCACTTCCCTATCTCCTTTGAGCCCCGCTCCCAATAGGCATTTGCGTTTGAGACTTTTTCCTTACCCCCATCTATATAAATCTTTGCCATGCCCAAAATAATTATCTATATACATGTAGTAGACCATTTCTAGGATGGAGTACAACATAGTCTATCAGTATTACCTATAACCCCATGGCTGACTGGAGAATATGGTTCTACCACCATGGAGAAACCCTGGAAGATACGAGGAAAGTCTTGTTGAGAGAATGAATCATCTCCAGATCATGAGACCAATCATGTTTAGGTGTTGTTCCTCAGTAGCTGTTCCTCACTACCTTGATTTTTGAGACATGGTCGTCCACTGGGCCCTGGAGCTCACTGATTAGGCAGCCTAGCCGAATCAGTGATCCCTAATGTTTGTCTCTGCTACCACAGAGCTGGGACTACAAGCGTGAACCTCTGTCTTCATTTGGTTGCAGGCAAAAGCATCTTAAAGGAGGAGGGTTTATTTGACTCCCAACTCTAGGTTACTGTCCGTCATTGCAGGTAGGTAGAGACACCTCCAACTTGAACCACATTACGTTCACAGTCAAGAGCAAAGAGCAACGTACGTATGCATGCATGCCAGTGCTCAGCTGCCCCTCCACTCCCATACAGTCCAGACCCTGCCCAGCGAATGGTGCCACGCCCACTGGGTGGGTATTCCTACATTAGCTGACATAATCAAGATAGTCCCTAGACCTGCCCACAGGCCAACCCCATCTGGACATCCTTCACTAAGACTCTCTTCCAGAGGAGTCTAGACGGTGTCAACTTCACAATTAAAGCTATCATGCCTGACTTCTTACAAAGGTTCTAGGGATTGAATCCAGGTCCTCACGCTTGACCAAAAAGCACTTGACTGACTGTGCTGTCTCCTAACCCCCCGTTTTATGTTGTGACAACAGACAAGCTATTAGTTCTCTCACCCTTCACCCATACTTTCCTTCCAAAGCATTTATTTATATTCAATATATTTACAGATATTTAGCTGTGGTCCTCAGCATTAAAATAGCTGGCCACATTTGCCTATCTGTATTCCCTTGAGATTTTTCTGTGATACCTAATGAATAAATGACATAGAAGCTGAAATGATTAACTAGAAAGTTGAAAGGCCATCCAGGGGTGAAGACCAGATAGTGGTGATTGATATTGAAGGCGAGGGGGGCAGAAATCTCATGTGTTTATGGGACTAGTAGATCTCCTCAGGCAAATGCATTCAAGTCTGGCCTCTCACAATATCGAGAGTTTCACAGTCCTGATTCCCGGCCAAAGAAGACAGAGCTGGAAATAAGACACAGCACTTAGTAATGTGTGATGCTGAGGGGAGAACCAAATGTCTATCATAGCTCGGGGGGTGGGGGGTGAGACCAATGCTCTGGGTGAAACTGCTAAGGCTTTTCTGTCAGCACAGGAGTAAAATACTAGGAACCAATTGTACTTCCAGGATCATCTTCGTGACAGCAGAACTTATCACTGAAGACACCATCGGTTTCTCAGCATACATGAAGTAAATCTGCGGCATCTGAATTTTTAAGCAAATCCCTGCAGACATCTGTGACAGGATCGAGATGGATCTGAAACTGCCCTTACTCACACATGCCAGCACTGCTTATGCCTCGGTCTGGTCAGTTTCAGACCTGACTGTTCGACTCAGGCTTGATAGTCTTTCCCTCCAGGGGCAGTTGGTTTCATCAGTGCATCAATAAACTGGGACTAACTCTAAAGCATGAAACATGCAGTATGAAACAATCTTATTTATAACTGGAAATGCTTGCATCTCCATCCTTATCTATTTCTACACATGACAGGCATCAAAAGTAAGGAAATAATTTTTTTTCCCTCACAGACTGGTTTTGGCTTTCTGTTTCTGTCACTATGCAATTGAATATGTGTAGATTTTCACACATCTTGCTTTCTCCTGAGCCGTACAACGGAGCTTTCTCCAATCCTCCTGCATCCACTGCTCTCCTTTTGTCCCCTTGTTTGGTCTTCAGCCCTGCTGGGGTTGCCCAGGAGAGGGGACCATGGTGGACTGGATGTTCCAAGTTCCCTGACCACTGACTTGCAGCAGCCATTGTGGAGCTATGGCAGGGGATAGGGGTGAGAAAAGAGAGATTAGAATTGGGTTCTTCTCCTTTCCTTCCCGAGTTGGTGTGAAGTCTGACAGAAGCTGTATCCATCCACAACCACTGACTGCTGCCTGCCCTTCTCCACATTTTCAATTTTCACTGGGCTCAGTATTCTGTTTCCTCCTTTGTCTCTTCTGTGCTTGATATGGTAATGGCTGTCCTCAGTTGCTAGCCTCAGTGTTCTCACTACCCTTTGTTCCTATCCACACCTCTAAAAGAGGCATTTCACTAACGGCCCTTCATGGGGATGAGCTGAAGTCAGCTCCCTGCTGGTACAATATGCTTCTTTTCAAATGAGTAAAGGCTTATGAAGCAGGGAGAAGGAGGAGAAATGATTGGGAAGAGAGTGGTGATGGCGGTGGTAGTGGTGGTGGTGGTAGTTTGGTTTTTAAAACCAAGGGGGCCAGGCAGCACATGTCTAGAGTCCCTGAACTCACTAAGGCTGAGGTAAGGGAAGCACAGAGAACTTGGGTTTAGTCTGGGCTATATAACTGGTGCCAACCTAACTAGAGCTACATAGCAAAGCCTTGTCTGTACAAACAAACACAAAATGAGAACTAACCAGATGTGGCTAAATTAATACTCTCCAAATAGAAAATGCTATAGTATTAAGACATCACCAAGTAAAGTGCTCACTAACCCAGCCTTCAGCTTTACTTACGCCTGACATGGGTGCTAGGAATTGAACTCTGGTCCTCTGAAAGAGAAAAACAAACTCTTAGCCCCTAAGCCATGCTGTGTAGAGATTTCCTTTGAGAGATAAATGTCATCTTTGAGGGATGCTTATTGAAACATAGGACCATTTTTGTCGTCGTCGTCTTCCTCCTCCTCCTTCTTCCTTTCTTTCTTCTTCCTTCTCCTCCTTCCCCTCCTTTTCCTCCTTCTCCTTCTTCCATCTTCTCCTTCTTCCTTCTTCTTTTTCTTCTTCTTCCTCCTCCTTCTCCTCTTTTCTTCTTTTTTGAGACAGGGTTTCTCTGTGTAGTCTTGGCTGTTCTCAGCGATCCACCTACCTCTGCCTCCTGAGTGCTAGGATTAAAGATAGTTGCCTCCAGTGGCATCGGATGTTCTTGTGGAGTGGGGGCTGGGTGGGAGGCGTCATTTCATCCTGCAGGGAAACATTTTCAACTCCAGAAGTAAACAACTCCAAGGATTCAGAAAGTTGCTGAACTGGACCAGATACTCTAGCCCACTCCCTCTCTAGGCATATAGGAGCAGCGAGGACTGCTAGGAGACTGTCCGGTCAGCCACGCTACCCAAAAGAGACAGAGACCAGCCACTATTCCTAGAGGAGTCTCAGGCCACCAGGACTACCCAGGAAAGGGCAGGGTCCTGCCTGAGCTGCCTGTAGGCTGTGCAGTGAGCTCCAGGGTTTCCAGCTCTCGTGAGCGGTCACCCATGCTGTTGTGAGTTTTTGATAATGCAGCTGCCTTTGAGTCACTTCTGCTCCTGTTAGCCACACCTCACTCATACTCCTATGAAACAACACCAAAATGACTCATGGGTTCACCAAGCTGGACTTTGGTAGTATCAGTACCTTGGTCTGTTATTTGTTCTCTATCTGGGATGAGTAGACACTTGTTCATAGCTCCCCAGGAATAGTATCACTTAATATAGTTGGTGCTTGAGCAGGGGAAGACAGAACTAAAGGCGAGTTTTGGGAGGAATAATTGCATGGTCATGGCTATTCAAGGTCTTGGGAGCAAGGCGTGCAACTGAGGCTGAACAGCCTGTGGGTAGAGAATCCTCTTGGATATCCCAGATTCGCTATCTGTTCCTGTGTGGTATGGGATTGTGGGTCTTCTTGCATATGTGGTCGCATGACCTCGCAGCCACATTAGTGGGTGCTAAGTCATGCAACCAAGGCTGAGACCGCTATCTCCCTGCCACTCCAAGGCAAATGTGGGTAAATTTGCATTGAGCCATAGTCCCTAAAGGCAAAACTGATAAAAGATTAAATCTGGTGCAGTTCACCACAGGGGTGAACACAAAAGCAGAGAGGTATAAACATTTCTTCAGCCCCCTCCACTGTGGAGGAAGGAGGTCTCCAGGGATGGAAACCTACCAAGCCACTCCCTAAAGCAGTGATCAGAGGCACCTGCAGGTGAGGACCATGTGGAAAGTCACCTGTTAAACTATAGATTTAATTATTTCCATTAATGTTAAAAATATCAGGTATTGGATAGATGCTAGAATTAGGTGTGCTTTGGTTCCTGGTGATCCTCAGGAATATCAAAGGCAAATAAACATAGATATAAATCAATATTGATTACAGGAATGTCTGATTGAGGGGCAGGCAGCTGTCTCCCCTGAGGGAACCATGTACATTTCTCTACCGAAGCAGGTGCAGACACAGCCCATGTTTTAGTGTTACCACCGCTGTGATGGAACTCCATGGTCAAAAGGAAGCTGGAGGATAGGGTTTATTCAGCTTACACTTTACACTGTAGTCCTTCACTGAAGGAATTCTGGGGCGGAAACTCAAACAGGGAAGGAACCTGGTGGCAGGAAATGATGCAGAGGCCGTGGAGGGGTTCTGTTTATTGATCTGCTCCCCAAGGCTTGCTCAATATGCTTTCTAATAGAACCCTATGGTGAGGGGTGGGGCCATTTTTCCCGAGTTGGGGGGGGCAACTCTCCCCTGAGGGGCAGAGCCAGCTCTCATGTTATAATACCCAGTGAGGAGCAGGTACAGCCAAATCTTTTTTATTATTAAATTTTAAAATTTATTTTACATACCAATCACAGTCTCCCCTCCCTCCTCTCCTGCTGTTTCCTCCCAATCTTCTTTCTACACCCCCTTCCACCCCTCAGAAAGGGAGTCAACAAAGCATGGCATATCAAGTTGATGCAGGAGCAATCTCTCCCCCCCCCACCCCGCATTAAGGCTGAGTAAGGCATCCCACCCAGCATGGTAAATTGATTCTAAAAAGCCAGCAAAAGCACCAGGGACAGATCCTGGTCTCACTGCTAGAGGCCCCACAAACAGGCCAAGGTATACAACTGTCACCCACATGCAGAGAGCCTAGGTTAGCCCCATGCAGGCTCCCTGGTTTTGGTCTAGAGTCCGTGAGCTCCCACAAGTTTCGATCAACCGTCGCTGTGGTTTTCCCCATCATGATCTTTTTTTTTTTTTTTAAGATTTATTTATTTTGTTTACAGTGTTCTGTCTGCATGTGTGCCTACAGGCCAGAAGAGGGCACCAGATTTCATTACAGATGGTTGTGAGCCACCATGTGGTTGCTGGGATTTGAACTCAGGACCTCTGGAAAAACAATCAGTATTCTTAACCTCTGAGCCATCTCTCCAGCCCCCCCACATCATGATCTTGATCTCCCCTCTTGCTCATATAATCCCTTCTCTATCTCTTCAACTGGACTCCAGGAGCTCAGTCCAGTGCTTGGCTGTGGATCTCTGCATCTACTTCCAGCAGTTACTGGGTGAAGATTCTATGCTGACAATTAAGGTAGTCACTAATCTGATTACAGAGGAAGGCCAGTTCAGGCACCCTCTCCACTATTGCTAGGAGTCTTAGCTGGGGTCATCCTTGTAGATTCCTGGGAGTTTCCCTGGTACCAGGTTTCTTCCTAACACCATAATGGCCCCCTCTATCAAGATACCTATTTCATTGCTCTCCCTCTCTGTCCTTCCCCCAAAGAGGGGTTGGGGGATGGGTACAGCCAAATCTTATGGAGACATTTTATCAGTTGAGGTTCCCTCTTCTCAAATGGCTATGGTTTGTGTCAAGTTGACATAAAACCATCCAGCATGGCCTGGAAAGAGATACAGGCAATGTCTGGGGGGGGGGTGAAGGCCTAGCCACAGAGGTGGGTCACGGTTCCCCCATTGTCCCTAAGCTGGGCTATTCAGGTGGAGCCACTGCCACTGAGTTTGCAGGGAGAAATGCAGAGGCCTTAAAATGGCATGGCAGAATGAGACAGCCAGCTAGCTGACACAAAGCACAAGTCTTCTCGGGCCACACTAAAGCTTGCTAATGGTTTACTTCAGTATCGTCCCAGCTTCTGGGATCACCAGACACTTGCTCAGAACGAATGACAATAGGCTTTCAGTGTTCTTCGCAAAGGTTATCTCTGTAACCCCACTATTATGGGATGGAAGCTCAGGACTTTAAGTTGGTCAACTGCCCATCCTCTGTAAAAAGATTTTGTTCCATATAGATAACATGAGGCTAATCCTTAAGTGTTTACAGATTTAGGGACCCATTTGAGAGATCTGTGGGTATACATAAAGGAATACAGGTGAAAAATCAGTTCACAAACAATAAACAAGACGCCCAGTGAGAGTAAAAGCAGAGGTCTCCCAAAGCCATAAAGTTGTGAAAAAATGTTAGTTCTGGGGTTGGATGTTGGCCAGGGAGGCCCTAGAGGCCCCTAAAACAAATTGATTGTCATTGATGTTGGTTACAATCCAGAATTGGATGGCAAGACCCTTTTGCCCAAGATGTCACATGCTTAGACAAATAAGGCTAGGATTGAGGTAGACATGCCCCCTCCCTGTCAGCTAGCTCCTACAATGTTGGAAGGAACTATTAAGGTTTCCGGGGAGAATTATGATCCAGAGTTCTATTCAACTGAGGATTCCTCATTCTTCATGATAGAAGGTACCAGACAAGATGCATCAGATGGTGCAAAAATAACAAAAGTGGTTACAGTTACAACCAACTTTCTGGTTGGACTTGAGGTCCAGTCCACACGGGGAAACTCATAGCTGGTACGGAGAAGTTGGAAAACCCAGGGAGGTCATAGGGCCCAGCGGGAAAGCAGCTGCTGGTAAGTAGGTGTGGCGTCTTGGCTGAAGGCATTTATGACCACAGGCTCTCACTGTTGTCAGTCTTCATTGGTAATCTTTATGTTTCTCATTTTTCCTTAGCTGTGTTTTATAGGGGAAAACCCCACCAAGACTTGCCACCAATGACACCTGAAAACAGAGGGATAAAGAGAAAAACATAAGGTTCTCCTCCCACTAGAGTTAAACCGATGCCACATAATAGTAAGACTCAGGTGCTATGAGAAGTAGGGACAGAAAGAATGTAAGAACCAGATGAATGAAGGGTTGGCCTTTCTGCCTTTCGTATAGTCATTTGGATTACATTTCTAATATTATCACTACATAAATACCTCAAGATAAAGAAGAATGAGCAAGGAGATCATTGGTGTTTGGACATTCCTACACCATATATACCCTTTCCCCACCCCCATTTAACCTATGTGGTACTATACCCTGCAAAACTAGACAACCAGGTCCTAGAAGCAATGACTTATTAAACACAGGCTCCAGTGACAATTGCAGGACACCTCTGTAGAAACTGTTGATCAAAAGAACCACAAAGCCCCCTCAAAAAAACATTACAGGATCTTGCCATTCTTCTTGGTTACTCGCCAGAACTAGAGAGTAAGGGAGATTCCATTGCTGCAGACACCACACTCCTTGGCTGTAAGCTGTAGAGAAAAGAACCTGGGACCGGCCTGAAGATTCTTCCTGGCTGGCTCTCATGGCGCCACATGGTGTGGGCTCTCATGGCGCCACAGGTTTCAACCGTCTTATCCAGCTATGAACTCTACAAACTGTAATACCAACCTGCCAGGCAAGATGTGCCTGTTGGTATAACAGTGTCCTGTCTGCTACGTGGGTAAGAAGCTGCTTGCCAATTGAATTTGAGGCCTCCTTTAGAAGAGGGACTCCATGCCTAGTATTGTAAACCTACTTTTAAAACACATGAGTTAGACCCCAAAAACGCAAGACTTAGCTAAATTTGCATAGCACCCACCCCACACCTATGTGTATACCTACAGACAAATGCTACTCTCCGCTTCAAATGGAGAAGCTTATCTTGGCAGGAAACAGAGGTAAGGCAAAGACCCACAACTGCACAAGATGCTGAGAATAAAGGACAGCTGAGAGCTCAATCACAGACAAGATGTTTATGCCACTCCTGTAGGCTCAGGGGATATTATGAAAGAGGGAGCAGAGAGAACAGAAGAGCTGTAGGATGGGGAGAGAATCTGAGAAGCATCAGCTTCCAAGCAGGACAGAGATGTGAGAACCACGAACTCCTAACAGCCATGCATGCTGGCCCTGGGCCCACAGAAGTTGGGTCTCCCTAACAGTCAGCTACAGAGAAAGGAACCCTGGTAAACTTACCATGTACTGTCCACCAACAGATTCTGGGAGACGGGGAGGCATGGTACTAAGTTGTCTACACACGAGGGGGCCCCCAGGTTCAGAGCATTAGTTCCAAACCCAGGGTTGCACAAACAGCCCTGGTTAAACACCACAGTGTACCACACAAAACCAAAACTAATAAATAAAGAGATTTATTTTGGGGGCAGGAGTCTGGTAGAGGCAAGGGAAATGGTGGACAGTGGGGAGGGGAAATGGATAAAAATACATAGTGTAAATGTATAAAAGAACAAAATTTACTATTAAAAAACTAAATTAACAACAATAACAAAAGGTCCAGTTTGATAGTAGGGGTTAACCTGGGATTGCACAAAGAAATAAAGAATGGGAATAATAGTTTTTAAAGTATGCAAATATAAAAGATTTTTCCTTTTGTTTTTAATTTTGAGACTGCTTGATTATGTAAAACAAAAAGCAATAACGTATCATAGAATTTCTAATGTAGGTGACAGTGGAACTCTGACAACAGAACAAAAGGGAGGAAATGAAAGGATAATTACATTTTAGGTAGAAGCATTATTTGAAGTTAGGCTGTGATACGTTTAGAGACTGAGCGCTGTAAGCCCGAGAACAATCACTAAAAACAGAAAAACACAGAGGAAAACAAACCACAGGAAAGATGAAATGGAAATCTAAAAGTACTCAGATCAGAAAACGGGACTGGAGAGATGGCCCGCTGAATACAAGGGCTTGCACGAGACTGACAACCTGAGTTCAGCCCTGGATCCCATGGTTAAGCAAGAGAAATGATTCCTGAAGGTTGTTTTCCAACCTCCCTGTGCTCTCTGGCAAGGACATGGAAACACCACCCTATACACACACACATAACATAGTATACACACTGATGCACACACATACAGTAAATAAATAAGTAAATAATACACCTTTTAAATTCTTTTAAAAGGTCATAGGGACTGAGATCGTAGCTTAGCGGTAGATCACTTGCCCTACATGCGTGGGGGCCTTATTCAGTAGCTAACATGGTTTGGTGGGAGGAGACAAGGCATGAAAACTAATGAAATTTGCAGCAACATGGGTGGAACTGAACAAGGCATTATGTTAAGTAAACTAAGAAAGACATAGACTATAGGCGTGGAAGCTAAAACATTGACCTCTAAGTGGAGAATGGAATAGTAGCTACTAGGACCTTGGAGGATGTGAGGAGGGAGAGACAGAAAGCTGTCGTGTGACTTTTTTTCTGGGAGGATGTGAACAAATGTCTGCTCACCACAGACAGGACCTTGCAACAGATGAAAGAAAAATCATCACCTGAATCTAGTTTAGCGAATAAGTGGCTTCTTGGGATCATTAATAAGAATGCAGGTAAGAGGTTACTTACAGGAGGGTGGGTTGTGTTTCTGTTGCCATGCCATCTTCAACATGATGGGCTGTGGTTTTAAACTATGAATTAAAATAAAATTTGCTTTTTGAGACAGGGTTTCTCCTTGTAGCCCTGGCTATCCTGGAATTCACTCTATAGACCAAACTGGCCTCGAATTCAGAGATCCGCCTGCCTCTGCCCCGAGTGCTCAGATTAAAGGCGGGCATCACCATGCCCAGCAAGTTTTCATCCTTTAAGTTGCTTCTTATGATGCATTTGGTCACAGGATTAGAAAAGGAAATCAATAGTGTCTGTATTTGCTAAGTTCTTTGACTTGCCTTTTTTTGGGGGGGGTCTCATGTTAGTCTGGATCTTTCATTTTAAAAAAGTATCTCAATCCTGGTGTCCTGTTATGTTTGGTAGCAGTTTTTCACAATGCTTTGTATTCCCAGAAATTTTTCTCCTCAGTGGATTTTCTTTGGAAACACTAACTCTGCTCCAGCCATCTCTTCGCTTGATGCATTGCTATTGGAGATGCCTATTTGCCACAAATATTTCTTCTGAGTTTCCTGGCAGGTCTCAGCCAGGACACTCATTGTATGAACATCTGGAAGCTACTGGACTGAGTCTTCTGCTAAGCCTCATAGCCTACATCCACTTTCCAATTTAAAGACCAACTCAGGTTTGGTCATGTATTGATACCAATTTGTAATGGATGTTGAGAATAAGAGCACCAAGGATGATGTCGTTTCCGGCAACATATACCTGCAGAGGGTCTTCTGGGCAACAGCCAGGCCCTGCCATTACTGGCAAGAAAATTCTACAGTTATAGCCTCAAATGATTCTAACCCCATTTCTGGCTTCCTGACTATCGGCTCCTCCCTCATCATCCCTGCAGCTGGTTGCCACAGGGTTGACAAATGCCACAGCACAGCCGCCTGAGCAGAGACGGAATGTGGGAACAAATCCCAAGATGGTGAACAGCCATGAACTGCTTTCTTTAAAAACATAAGTGGGCTGGAGAGAAGGCTCAGGGTTTCAGAGCACTTAGTGCTCTTGCAGTGGACCTGGGTTTGGTTTCCGGCACCCACACTTACTACCAACCACTTAGGACTCCAGTTGCCAGGGCATCTGAGGCTCTCTGTTCTCCTCTATGGGTAACTGAATCCATGTGGTGCACATAAACTCCTGTAGACACACACATACTAAACAAATGTAAAATGTCTGCTAAAGCATAAGCATGTCAGCTTTAGTGAGTTCACAAAGCCCTTTCAGTGGATGTGCTGATAATTTGTTTGTGCTGTAACAAATGAAGCTTGCCTGACGATGAGATTGCAAAGCTAGCCACTACTTAGCCGTAGAGGTCAGGCAGTGGTGGCGCATACCTTTAATCCCAGCACTCGGGAGGCAGAGGCAGATGGATCTCTGCGAGTTCAAGACCACCCTGGGCTACACAAGATCGATCTAGTCTAAAAGAGAACCACACCTTTAATCCCAGTATTTGGGAGTCATACACCTTTAATCCTGGCAGTAGGGAGGTGGAGACAAGAGGGATATGATTGGGCAGAGAGAAGAATATAAGGCGGGAGGAGACAGGAACTCAAGGCACTCAGTCTGAAGACTTGTAGAGACAGTATACCCCATTCGGTCTGAGAATTCAGTAGAGGCAAGAACTAGTGGCTGGATGCTCTGCTTCTCCGATCTTTCAGCTTTTGCCCCCAAATATTTGACTCTGGATTTTATTATTAAGACCAATTAGAAATCATGCTACAAGCAAATTATCAAATCTGAGGAAGTTTTCGATTTGTAGCAGGTGTCAAGAATGAAAGTAATTCCAGGCACTGTTCCCTATAACTTAAAAAGCACACCAGAGTCTCAAAATTGTTATTCAAGTGTGGTTGTAGAATCAAAGTCTAGCATCTGTTGATCCGGTCCAAACAAGGATAGAACTCCTAAGATGTACTGCCTCTGTTATGGTACCCTTTGTTCATGATAATTACAATTAGAGACAAGTTATCTGTCCTTCAAGTACTCAATATATCTTGAGTAGCAGAAGGATTTAAAAAGACAGAAGCAAGATGCACACACCAGACGCTATTCTGAGTAGGCTGGAAATTTACCCAGGTACGTATTACCAGTAGCTCAATGATTGCCTCAGCTCAGTGCCTGAGCTCCCAAAGTGGTTTCTAACCTATGGGTTATGGATCCATTCTCTGAAAGCTTCCCTCACCCTCTAATATGTTTTCATAATGTAAGAAATGGCCTTTGTTTTGTTTGTTTGCGGCTGAACAGCCTTCTCAGCCTGTGTTTGCTCCAGCTACAGGAAGGTGGACTCCAGGGACCTCTTCCTTTTCAAACCACATCTGCTCTGTTTTATCCAACATGACAGTACCTCCTTTATGAGGAAACCAAACCAAACAAAAAACATTAAAAATCTTGTGAGCATCCCTATGACTATGAATGTGGTCTCCTCTTACCCTAAATACGACATTTTCTTATTCTGTGTTTTTGAGACAGGTCTCAGTACCAACCTACAGAACCCAGGCTGATCTCCAGCTCGCTTTCTGTTTTATTGAGATAGGGACCCATACTTAGCACAGCCTGGCCACATCCCTGCTGCAGCTCGCATCCTGGGAACACAGATGTGAGCCACTGTCCTCAGCTCATCCTCCAACTTTTGATCCTCCTGCCTCAGTCTCCTGAGTGCCTGAATTACAAGTGTGCCCCACCATGCCCAGCCATATCCTCCCCACCCTCCAGGGAGTCTCTTGCTCCTTTGAGGCATGCAAGAAGCGACAGGACCATGCTGTTAGGATTATTAGAAACACCTTTATATGGCTCTATAAGGTTCCATTTAAGTGTCCCCGAGAGGCTTCAAAGGGGTCTTATTTCATCTTACGTGAAGGCCATGTATCATTATTCTAAGAATCTTTTGCCAGTTTGGAAGACTGGAAACTTAAAACAGTTTAAATTTCTAACCCAATAGGTCCTGGAGTGCTTAAATTTTCTTGGAATTCTGCTTGCCAGCTGCTGTTTGTTTAGTACAATATTCCTATATTACATCACATGTACTTAAAATACGGACCTTGTTTGATATTCTTCCTAGAAATAATAGTGTTACCTTGTTTGATATTCTTCCTAGAAATGATAGTGTGACAGTTTGGCCTGTCAACTTAAAATGTCCCCATGAACTGAGTGACTTAAACAACAAAGACATAGTCTGCCAAAGTTCTGATGTGAAGTCCAAAACCAAAGTTCAGTTGGTGTTGGTCAAGGGTTCTTCCTTATTTGTACATGGCTTTCTTTTCATTGTGTCCCCACATACGTATGCAGAGGACAGACACTAACAGACTATTGGGGTCTCTCTTCTTCAAAGGGCATCAATCCTATCCGATAAAGGTTCCACCCTGATGATTCCTCTAACACTGCCTTTCCAGGAACCCTACTCTCTAAATACAGTCAAGTTGGAGGTTAGGGCTGCAACAAATGAATTTGAGGGGATACACAGTTTAGTCTGTAACTGTTAGAGTCACATTTTCATTACAGTTTCAACTCTCTGCTACTATATAAAAGTCCCCCCAAGTCTACTGTCTCAGTGCAACAAGCATATGTCATTTCCCAGCAATCTATGGGTTGGCCATGTGTTTCTTTTGCTGTATGTGGTATTGCTTGAAAAAGTTACTGTTCTCATGGTACAAGTACTGTTCTATGATACAATACCTGGCCAAAGCAATTCAGGAAGGAAAGTTGCTCTGGCTCACAGTTTGAGGGCATACAGTCCACCATGGTGGGAAGGTCAAGGTAGAAGGAGCTCGAGGCAGTTGGTCACCATGCATCTGCCATCAGGACACAGAGAGAGAGGTTTAAGATATGCTCTCCCACCTCAGTCAAGCCTTTCTGTAAAAATGCTCACCCAGAGGTGTGTTTCCATGGTGACTCTAAATTCAATCAAGCTGACAATGATGATTAGCCAACACAGCTGTGATGTTAGGGTGCCTGGGAGGTTCGAACTGGGAGTGGGTGTGGCTACTGGCTTTTTTCTGTGCAGTCTTCTCTGCATTACTACTGATTTCCTCAGAGCATGATGGCTTGGTTCCGAGAAGCATCCCAAAGGAAAGTGCCACAGTGTGCAAGGATTTGTGAGGCTTTGCTCGTGTCCTGGCTGCTAGAGCCAAAGTAGGAAAGAACCAGGTGACAATGTAGGCTTGGGAGGGGAGTTTAATTGGGTGCTGACTCGCACACTAATTGGGGGCTTAGGGCACATTATTTCAAAGTACAGCACCATGGCATTTGAGACTACAGCAGAAGTAGAAGGCCTCTTTGAACTCCTTCACCACTCTCCCCTTCGGCAAGCCATGAATCCCAGCTGCCCTTCCTTCATGTACCTTATCTCCAGAGGGAAGAAACGAAGACAGAGACGGCAAGAATCTGAACATCAAGTCTTGCTAAATTACTTCCAGAAGCTACCATAGTTCATAACCTATTGCCCTTCAGGAGCTTTGCAGCATAAATGTCTTTAAAAACACACCCGTTTTCCAGTTTCCTTGCAACTTCATATCTTCCTTCCTTTTCTTCCTTCCTTCCTTCCTTCCTTCCTCTTTCTTTTCCTTGGTTTTTCTAGACAAGGTTTCTTAATGTAACAGCCTTGGCTGTCCTAGAATTCACTTTGTAGACCAGGCTGGCCTTGAACTCACAAAGATCCACCTGCCTCTGCCTCCCAAGTGCTGGGATTAAAGGACTCCATCACCACACCCAGTAGGGACTTCGTTTCTAATGGCTTCATTGTCACATGAGCTTTGTATTAAGTAGATTGGCAAGTTATGTCTTAGACCATTCTGTGCTGCTTCAGCAGGAACCAGAAGCTGGATGGTTCACACTGAACGGAAGATGGTTTTTTTCACAGTGGGATGGCTTAGGTAGAAGAGAAGGTAGGTTTTCACAGTCTAGAGGTTGGGAAGCCCAAGTTTAGTGCCAGCATCTGTCTGTCATAGGCCTACTGATGGCACATAACATATGTACTACATTCAACATCATAACATGGCAGAAAGCAGCAGAGGGCACAGGAGCGAGAAAAGGAACTGAACTCTCTCTGTTATGATAAACTTACTGCCTCAGTAATGACATGACTTAATTCATGTGGGCAAGGTTTTCAGGCCTAATCTATAAGGCTATTCAGTAAGAATTACCACATTGTCTTCCTAGTCACACACCCCCACCCCACCCCAAGTGATTGTTTTGTGGCTTTTCTCTCACATAAGACATGGGTTGGCTGGGTGGTGGTGGCGCATGCCTTTAATCCCAGCACTCAGGAGGCAGAGGCAGGTGGATCTCTATGAGTTTGAGGCCAGCCTGGTCTAGAAGAGCTAGTTCTTCCAGGACAGGCTTCAAAGCTGTCTTGAAATCACCCCCCCCCCAAAAAAAAAGACATGGGTTGTTTGTTTTCTAGACGATTACAGTATTATCCTCAGTGCTTTTCTAGCGCTGTCCAAGTCTCCTCCTGTCATCTGTTGCCTGCTGCCTAGACCTAGCCAGGGCTTCACAGCTGTTTCACTGCAGCAGCAGCCTCTGTGATGCCAGCTTCTCTTTCAGCCTCTGTGATACCAGCTTCTCTTTCAGCCTCTATGACATGCCAGCTTCTCTTTCAGCCTGTCCCTGCTGAAGAGTAGAATGCCATGGGAGGCAGTAGTAGCTCAACTCAATGACAGTTAATCTATGGAACTCTGTGCACAGCCCAAGCTGTTCTCTGCCTTTCGCTTGGGTTCATTGACATCGATGCATTCAGCTGTGCTAAAGCCACCGGGGCTGCCAGGATAGCCTGGGCTTCTTTCTGTTGTAAGGGTTTGTATCCTGGTATGGCATTCCAAGGCAGGAAGCAGCATCCCCAAAGAAGGAAGTCAGAAATAATTCACCTCAAGTTCTAGGACTTGCAAAACTCACTTCTGTCCTATCCTACTAAATAAAGCAAATAGCAAAGCTAAGCCCAGAGCCACGGTCAAGAACAGACTCTGCCCCTTGGTTTCATTTCTTTGTAAAAAGGGTCTCAGGATATAGCTCAGTCTATTGTTGAAGTCACAATCTCCCTGCATTGGCCTGCAGAGTGCTGGGCATAGAGGATTCGCTACCCACCTGTCTAGACTCCTTGATAGAGTTGCAGAGAAACTATAGTCATGCCAAACCTATTTCATAAAGTTACACTGTATTCCTAGATAGAAGGTTCAATATCATAAAGATCTCAACTCTTTCAAATAAATCTAGAAAGCCAAAGTTAACCAAAATCTCAACGGTGTGATTTAGGTGATATGAAAAGATGTTTCATAGACTTCAGAACTGCACAGAGCTACAAAGGGCTCAGACTTACCAACATTTTGAGGAAGGACAGCATGCAAGCACCAGTCCTTACAGATGCCAAGATTATGGGGTTACTATTGCATAAAACTACAATAAATAATATTAATTAACTAAAGGATATTTAATCAAGGTTTTATTTTTTAAATAAAAATTTAAAATCATGATTTTATATTTTTAGAAAGGTTGCAAAGAGTAAAGCACACCCATATGCCCTCGCCGAGTTCCTTCCTTAGGAAGGTACATTTGTGACAATTAGTGAACTAATAATAAAAGCTATTATCATTTTTGCCATGCTTGGGTTGGAATCCAGAAGCTTGTGCATGCTAGGTACATGCTCCATCACTGAGCTATAGCTTCCAGAATAAACATTCTTGGAAAATCAGAAACCCATGATAAGACCCGGAAGCCCAACCTGATGACTCATGCCTGTAATACCACGGCTGAGGCAGGAAGATTGCCACGAGTTTGAAGTCAGCCTAGGCTGAAGAGTGAGACTCTGTCTAAAAAAAAAAAAAAAAAAAAAAAAAAAGTAAGCAAAAAACTGGTAGGAAACAATAGCAGTAAAAAATGTGACACTGGAAAGTTGATGGCAAAGTGGCAAATGAGTTAGTGGACCCAAGAAAGCAAGTTCCAAATAGGCAGTGAGCTAAGCAGAGAGCAGCCAGCCCACCTTAGACTGTAAAACTCCAAAGACTCAGAAACTGGACAGAAGAGAGAAACTTCTTAGCAGTCCGCTAATAAACTTTGGTATAGTAGCCCACACCTGCCTCCTGGCCTGCAGGAGGCTAATGTGTTTGGAGTTCCAGAGTAACTTCGCCTACATGAGCGGGCATGATGAAGGAGGAGGAAGAGGAGAAGGAAAAAAGGAAGGGAGGAAAAGAAAGAAGGGAAGGTAAGAAGAAAAAGAAAAAGGAAGGGTGGGAAGGAAGAAAGAAAGAAAATGTGGGGTAGGATTATGTCTGTGTGAGAAACATTTCAGTACCAGTGTCTGAGGCGGCCACCATGAACTTGTCCTTGCTGGTGTCTGAGGCTGGTGCTATGAGCTCGTCCTTTTGAGTGTTCTGTGGATTTTAAGTCTGATGTGGGAGGAGGGCTGCAGGCCATTTTCTTCCTTTGAAGGTAGTGATGGAAGCTAAGGTGAGGTAGACAAGCGAATGCACCCTTTAGGAGTTAGTGCAGCCTTGAGCTCGAGAAGTCGTTTGCCTTTGTTCGGCATTTGTATAAATACTCCAGCTGATTATAGGCACCATGTGGGCCCTTGGCTTAGGCAGAGGCTTGGGTGAGTAATAAAAGACGTCCAGTCCCCACTGAGTCCTCCTCTCAGTTCTTCCTTTGCTGTCTCTAAATAGCACCCCACGGCTTTCCAGGCCATGGGCTTGCATAAGGCTGTTGGAGCATCGCCTCTGCTCAGTCACGGAGGAGAGCAGTGAACGCCTACTGAAAACCAAGGAGGTGAGCGAGCCTGTGCACAGCACCACAGAAACTCTTGGGTTCCCGGCTCCCGATTCTAGGGCACTAGAAGCTAGGACGGCACCCTGCAAGAACAGAGCTGGAGTCTTGGGAAATTTAGATCAAGTTCAAGGGAAAGGATGGAAAAATTAAGTGGGTATACATTCCATCACATATAAATGATGCCCCAGTAAGTACATCATTTTTTCTTTTACGTGTATGTGTGTGTGTGTGTGTGGGGGGGTGTGGGTGTGTGTACATGCCTATGGAGGTCAGAAAACCTTGAAGGAATTGGTTCTTTCTTTTTACCACGTGGGTCTCAGAGATCAAGTAGGGTCTCCAGGCTTAGGCACCTTTACCTGCTGAGCCAGACCAAACCAGGTTTGTGGCTGTTTGTCTTTAAGAAAAGAACATACAGAAAACTCAAATGATGGAGAGAAAAGAGAATCAGAAAAAAAGATAGTCATTGCTATTTCCAGAGACATAGGGGAGAATACTCTGTCCATAAAACAAAACAAGATGGTACTTTTATAATGAATATTCAATAGCTGGAGAAATGGCTTAGCAGTTAAGAGCATTTGTTGCTCTTCCAAAAGACCTGAGTTCAGTTGCCAGCACCCACTGGGGTAGCTTACAACTGTCTGTAACTCCAGCTCCAGGGAATCTGATGCCCTCTTCTGGTCTCCTTCACACACACGTGGCATTCACTTATAGGCAACCAAGCAATAAGAACCAAAACCAAACAAACAAATAACCCTCAATAACATCAAATTTCTCAAATGGGAGGTAGAAAATAATCAAGCTGTACCTACACACTTCCATGAGAAGATGAGTTTTCAATCAAGAATTCCACGTTCAGTCACTCTCTCCTTCAAATCAAAGGGCTGATGCCATGCATGGAGACTCATGCCTTTAATACTAGCACTGGGGAGACTGAGGCAGGAAGACTGCTTCAGTTTAAAACCAGGCTAGACCAGTGAGTTCCAAGCCAGCCCAGCTACAGAGTGAGACTCTGTCCCAAAGAAACCAAAATATGAAATGAAAGCAAAACAAAAATATCGAAAGAGAAATTTTCTAGATAATTTCTAGATACTGTCTAGAAATAAGAGGGCACCATCAGTGAAAACAGCTGAAGGAAGAAGTTGTCTCTTGGTAAACGAGAGGAGCAAGAGGGTACACAAAGGGCTGTTGGCAAAGCATACACTTATCCATGTTTGGCCTTTCATAGACCGCTTTAATAAAAATGAAAAAGTTATTTCTATTGCTGTTCGTTAGACCCTGGGGCTAGAACCCAGGGCCTTGTGAGTGCTTGGCAAATGCTCTACCAACAAGCTACATTAATAGTCCGCTAATTATTAGAATTATGTTAGTAAATGTACGTAGAGTTGCAACTGCATAATACCAAGAAACAGGAACCTTTAAAGAATATATGGCCACACAATGTAACATAAATAAAAATTATTTAACCATGAATTAACAGCAAAAGGAAGAGAGGATTTGGAAAAGCCATTTTTCACTTTGTGATATACTTTGTAAAGTTAGGGTTTTAAAACTGTGATAATTAATTCATGAAAGCTTGACAATTTCATTCCCACTTTCTGAAGAGTATTAATATTTAAAGCCCTAGTCTGTGTTTGAAGCATAAAAAATTTGATCAAATTAAAGAATAGCAAATCACTCTCTTTTGAAGGAAAAAATTGCAAGTTGCCTTCAAATCCCTTCCTTATCTTTTAAAAAGTAAAAACACATTGGTTTTGGATCCCATATTTTTTATTCTAGGGCTTGCAGACAGAAATTCTATGGAACTGGACAAAATCTTGTTTCTTTTCTTCTGGGTTAACTATACACAAACATGCATATTTAGGTATTGAGAAGTCAGCACCAGTTATTTCGCCCTCTGAGTACAAGGCCAATGATGAGCCAGCCCTGCCTTTCTGCAGGAATAAGAACTTCCCCTCTGCCTCTAAAGCTTTGATAACTGAGTCTGTGGGTATAAATGGGCATGCAGATGTGTTTATGCGCTTGCACATAGGTGTCACACAAAATATGAGACTCCAAGGTCCAGGTGGTTGAAGCTTAAATAGTGCTTTGAGCTACAGAAAAAAAGTAGGGATTTTTCAGAGGAAGTGGTGACAGCAAAGAGGTCTGGAACGTCCAGAGAAATGAAAACCCATGCAATGGAGAGGTGAAGCATGGTCATGGAGCAGAGAGGCTGCTAGGCCGTGCCGTGGAGTCTCTCGGGCGGTAGTGCTTAGCAATGATGGGACAGCCAAGCCATGTGTGATGCACACCTGTAGCCTGAGCAACCGGGAGGTCAAAGTGGCATTGCTTCAAATTCAAGACTAGCCTTAGACTGTATGGCAAATTTGAGACCAGCCTGGAATACACAAGATCTTATCTCAAAAATGACAACAGTTAACAAAGCAAAAACAAAACAAAACAAAAAGTCCAGACTGTAAGTACATACATTTAGGCCCCTTTCCTGCGAGTCAGTTTTCTTCAGCTGATGACTGGGGGGGTGGGGAGGGCGGAATGGTTGGATGGACAGATGGATAACTCGCGTGGCTTCTGGAAGAACATTGCTAAGTTAAGGGAATGTCAGAGAAAGCCCTTCCCTGACTGGAACCAGTCTGAAGTGAGCAGCGTGCAAGACTGCCATACTCTGATATCGGTTTAAGCCCCCAACCCTTTTTTCTTTCCCTCTTTCCTGGAGCATTCACATTGTCTCCATCATAGGCGGGGCCTGCAAATACATAAAAGGACAACACGCACCCTGCCTATGGGAAATTATTTCTTTCAGTTTCTTGGGACAGGGTCTCCTGTGTACTAGGCTGGCCTTGAATTCCTTCCTAGGCTTCCGGCCTCCCCCTGCCCAGTGTTTGGATTTCAGGCATGCAGCAGCACAGTCGTTGGAAGTTCTGATCTTGTGCCACTTTCCACACCTAGCTATGAAACAACATGAAAAGGGAGGAGGGAAAAGCAGCAGTGTTTATAGGGTATCTGGAGACTCAGGATATACTATTGTCTCGTGAGTGTAGGATATACTATTGTCTTAGTGAGGAGTTCTATTGCTGAGACACCATGGCCAAAGAGCAAGTTGGGGAGTAAAGGGTATATTTGGCTTACAGTTCAGCATTGCTGTTCATCGCTGAAGGAAGTCTGGACAGGAACTCAAACAGGGCAGGATCCAGGAAGCAGGAGCTGATACAGAGGCTGTGGAGGGGAGCTGCTTACTGGCTTGCTTCCCAGGGCTTGCTCAACTCACTGGTCCTTATAGAGCCCAGGACCAACAGCCCAGGGATGACACCTCCCACCACGGGCCGGGCCCTCCCGCATTGGTCACTAAATGAGAAAATGCCGTACAGCTGGATATCATGAAGGCATTTCCTCAGCTGAGGCTCCGTCCTCTGATGACTAAGTTTGTGTCAAGTTGACACACAAAACCACCCAGTACAAGTCCAGAATATGCCATCTTTAAAATATGCCTCTTTGGCATATTGATTGTGTAGAGCTGGCTATTTTGAGAAACTGAAGATGTAAGAATATCTCTGACCCTTGCCAAGCCCAGGTCTAGAAGGTTAGTCCACAGAAAGCCAATGTCCAGGAGCCACGAGCATGAGGGTGAAGCTTTATTCTGTGGTAAGAGATAAAGAGGCAGGTTCTGCTCACACACCAGTTCCTTGGTTCTAGGGGTTTGAGACGTCGGAGACAGGAGAGGAATAAAGAAGGAGAGAGCCTAATATATTCATGCCTTTTCTGGGAACAGGCCTACATTTCCAGGAATTTGACTGCTGCCTCTTTTTATGGTCTAGAGTTTATGGAAAAGGTGGCTGATAGGTTTCTTAAGCCTTTAAGGAAACCCAGTGAGGGAGAGACAAGGCAAGCCTATGCTGGTGATGCATGATAGTTCTAAACAAAGCAGTTATCAAACCATCCACCGCTATATGCAGAAGTGGAGATTCCCATGGAAAGACGAAGGCAGCGGAGGTGACAGACACAATATGAAGACAGATGCCAAGACTCACCTGGTCTGGTAACCCTTCAGAATCTGCAGGCCCAAGTGAAGTCAGGGTTCTTACTAACAACAGCCCTCAAGTCCCAGAAAACCAACCTAGGCAGCTGCTAGCTTTGCCCACACTCCAGAGGTCTTGCCCACAGTAATGTCAGTGGGAAATGAATGAAGCCTTGCCCTGCTGAGCTCCAGACTGGGGATCGTTAAGTCAGTGTGAGGGTGGAGAAGCTAGGTTTATGTAGGTTCGCCCCCCTCAGTAACATGAAATTTACATTTCTAAAAGAAATCCAATTTGTAAGGTGTCTTCTTACAAATCCAATTTGTAAGGTGTGTGTGTGTGTGTGTGTGTGTGTGTGTGTGTGTGTGTGTGTGTGTGTGTGTGTGT